>JAULKL010188573.1:0-22328 GCA_032355745.1 Rubia rechingeri
TGCTCTTCATCGTTTGATTTGCTGACTGTGTTCCAACATGGTAAGTTTCTTCTTCTTTACCATAAGTTCACAAATTGTCAATCAATTAAAATCATTAGTCACACGTGTCTTCACCAACTCTCCATAATTAAATTCACCACACGTGACTTTACAATGTCAAACACGCAATCAAAGAAAGAAAAAAACTCTGGAACAAAATTTTATTTAACAAAAATCTTCCCATGAGTTTAATTGGTGATTTTAATGTAATTATCTCGGTGGTAGAATGTGTGGGCTCTTCTATACCAGACCAAAGAAGTATAACTAATTTTGACAATTTTCTGTCCCAAGAAAATATGTCTCCCATTCCTGCATTTGGTAGCCTCTTTACATGGACTGGGATGAAGCCAAAACGATGTGAGTATGGAAAGGTTTAGAGGGAGGTATATCTAATTAACTATGGTAGGAGATTTTTAAATCATCTCAGATTCAGACTCTAGTAAGAGAGCAGTCAGATCATGCCCCTTTACTGTTTAGCATTTCAGAATCAGAATTAAACTCAAAGACAAAATTATTGCGATTTTAGTAATGTTGGTATGGACAAGTTAACCTTCAAATTTTAAAAAAAAATCTAAAAATTGCATTAAAATTATGGATTAAAAATACTTTTGAATTTTTTTTACACTGTTAAAACATGTGAAGAAGCTCTCTTGCAAGCAGAAAATGAAATTCAAAATGAAGAAACTACTGAAAACTTAATAAATATAAATCAGGCTTAAGAAAAAAGTACTAAAGCTTAAAAATGACTAAATTGTTTTTTTGGTTCCCAACATATTTCGCAATACCATCTTTTGGTCTCCGATGTCAATACCGCGTATATTCGGTAACCAACAAATAAAAAATGATTTTGTAACCCTAAAGGTGGTTTTTAGGTAAAGTCAACAGAAAAATTGGCCAAAAATTTATGAAATGACCATTATACCCCTGAGTTAAAAAATAGAAAGAAAAAAGAAAATACCCGATTCCCCGCCACCCAATGTCGCCATTTCCCTGTCATATTCTGCCTTGACCTCTTCCCCGCCACCCGATTCCTCGCTGCCCTGATCTCTTTCCCGCCACCCAATTTCTCGCTGCCCTGACCGTTTTCTCGCCACCTGATTGCAGAGGCACTGACAAGCTAGGGTTTCAGCCAGTGGGAACAGCGAGCGAGCTAGGGTTTCCACCATCGAGCTTATGATTTTACTGTAACACCACTCCACGTTCTCTAATCAGATTTCGACCTACCGCCACCAGCAAAGTTCTTCGGCCTCCTATGCTACTGAATCAGGTGCAACCTTCCTCTGTCATCACGCGGGCTTCCTCTGTTTATGCACAGCCTTCCTCTTTCGACTCGTGGCCGGTGTAGCAGGAGAGACGATGTATCGGTGGAAATTCAGCCTAAGCTCGTCGAAGCAAGGAATCGTGGAATGAGAAGGCAGCCGCCTAAAATTTTATTATTTTAAGTTGGACCCCTAAATTTTGTGCCTTTTTAAAACTATACCCGAAATTAAAAATAATTAAATTCAAAGTTTACAATTAGTAAAATTACAAAAATGCCCCTGATTATATCGAAAAATAATTTCGATTTACCTGAAAATCACATTTGAGGACCAAAAAAATTATTTTATATTTGTTGGTTACCAAGTGTACGTGGTATTGGTATCGGGGGACCAAAACATGGTTTTGCGAAATATGTTGGGGACCAAAAAAATAACTTAGTCCTAAAAAATAAAGAAACTTTCTGAAAACAAAATCAAGGATTAAGTTGCTAAGGGAAGGTGATTCTAAAACCAAATATTTTCATCAAACAGTGAAATCAAAAAATAAAAACAAATAATCATGTCAGTTAAGACAAGCTCAAGAACATTATTACAAAATCAAGAAGATATTGGAAGGTGTAAATTATTTCTCTAATCTTCTAAAACAAGAAAATAAAGATCTTTCTGTCATCAATACTGCTTGGATTTTAGAAAATACTCCAAAAATAGTTATTGAAGAAATGAACTCAGAGTTAATTGAACCAGTAACAATGGAAAAACTCAAACATATTATTAAACAAATGGATGGACATTCAGGTTCAGGGCCAGATGGTTTTTCCGATATTTTTTCCAGAAATGCTGGCACATTATAAGCTCTTATTTACTCCATGCAGTACATGATTTTTTCAAATTTGCTTACATTCCAAAAACAATCTCATCCATATTGATAGTTCTTATCCCATAGAAAGAAATTTGTTCATATTTTAAGGATTATAGACCAATAAGTCTTTGTAACTTTACAAACAAGGTCTTATCCAAAATATTATCTGAAAAGCTAAAACTTCTACTGAGTACTCTAATAAACCCTGAACAAACAACATTTGTTTCAGGAAGAGAAATTTCAGATAATATCCTTCCAATGCATGAAATAACTTGTTTTTTAAACTCGAAGACTGAAAGACATAATATGATAGTAAAACTATACTTTATGAAGGCTTTTGATAGAGTATCTTGGTCTTTTTTTGGGGCTAAATTACCAAGTGAGTTTGGCTTATCAAAACAAATGATTGAATTAATAATGGGATATTTAAAATCTGCATGCTTCTCCATCCCAATAAATGGAATTTTACAAGATTTTTTTTCAGGCATCAAGTGGCTTAAAGCAGGGTGATCCACTCACTCATGCTTTTTATATTGATGGCAGAGCCATTCTCTAGAAACTTAAATTAAATATTCTTACCTACAGTACTATGAACATCCAGAACCTATACAAAAGGTCACTCATCTGCATTTTGCAGATGACATAATCATCTTAGCGAAATATACAAGAATTGGAATCAAAAAAATAATTGACTTCTTGGAATCTTATGAAATAGTATCAGGGCAGAAAGTGAAATTTAAAAAATCTTCATTTTACATTTCAAAACATTGTCCACAAAGCACAATTACAAAAATAAAAGAAGATACAAGGATGATACAAGGAAACCTTCCATTTAAGTATTTAGGCTGCCCTATATATACAAGGACAAAAAATGCTTATTCTACAAGCATGATCTTATTTTACAAGCATGATTTCCTCCATCCAATCAAGAATTAATTCCTAGCAGAACAAAATTTTATCCCCAATATTACATATATAAACTTCTATTCAACTACATTTGATCACAGTTTTAAAACCAACTAACCACACAATTGATAAAATCCATAAACTGTTAGGCAAATTAATCTTGATCGAACTCAAAGATTAACTCAGAACATAAAACATAGTCTGGAATTCATATCCTAAGATGTGCTATCTAATGGAAGAGAATGAATTGGGCTTTAAAAATCTTAACACAATGATTAAAAGCTTTTGCATTAAATTATGATGGAAATTGCAACAAGGCGATTCCTTATGGTCCCAATTCATGTGGTCTATCCCAGATAATCATTAAAAATCTAAAACGTGGGGGCAGAATCAAAGAGATTCAAGATATTGAAATAAATAACTCACAAATTAAATTTGGTAAAGGTAATGTTTCATTCTGTGATTCCACTTGGACAGCTCATGGACATTTAATAAATATCTGGAATGGAAATATAGGGGTTCCATTTCCATATTTCACATTTTCTGAGTTCATAGATAATCTGCATAACTGTTTGAACACTTTGAGGCTCCAACTACCGGAAAAATTATTCTGGATCTAGAGAAAAATCATAATCTTTTTCCAGAATACGATGAGATCATGGTGTGGAAACCTGCTGAAAATGGTAACTTTAACCTAAAAAGTGCATATGAACTGCTGAGAAGCAAAAAAATAGAGAGTGTCATCTTTTAAACACTTATGGAGTTCACTGATGCCAAGGAAAATCAATTTTATGAACTGAAGAATGCTTAATAGATTATTGCCTCTGCCTGATGTTTTGGAAGATTTTTCTTTCAACCTCCCTTCTAAATGCTATTCTTGTCTCACTGAAAGTGAAAGTATACACAATAGTTTCAACTCATGCAAGGAAATTGTAAAACTTCGGAAAATGGTGGATTGAGTGTTTAACATTCAAACAAAACAAACTCCTTTTCTATGGGATAAATATTTCTCCTATTGGACTTTAAAGGCTAATTACACAGAGTTTAAGTATCTCATTAGAATAATTCCTTGTATTGATGTATGGCGTATTTGGTGCTTTAGAAACAAATATTATCATGAAAATGTGAAACCTAACATAACGTTTATGTTTAGGAGATTACTATATCTTTTTAATGACAATATGCTAGAATTCCATTTAATTTTTTTTGGGAATTAACTCTGGAAGTGCCAAAGTTATTAGTGTGCAGCTAACATAGAACTGTGAAATAAAAATGGTAAAATGGAATGCTCCTACAGCATATGAATTCAAGCTTAATGCAGATGGCTCTTGGTTGAAGAACAGAAATACAGGAAATGGATTCATTATCCGTGATCAAAAAGGAAAAATGGTTGCTGCAAAATCCATGCCAATTGAGAGTTTTCCTTCATTTCACACTGAAGTAGTGGCAATCAGAGCTGGATTACAATTGGCCGAACAATTGCAAATCAAGAGGTAGCAGATTGAGAGTGATAATGTGATGCTAGTTCAGATTTTGAATAAGCAATTGAAGAAATGTATGGTGCCTTCTCAGAAGTTTTGAATTCACAATAGAGCATGTCCACAGAGAAGGTAATGGAGTGGCAGATATACTAGCATGAATGGGAAGTAATAAACCGGTAAATTATTTAATTTCAATTGCAGGTATACCACATGAAATCAAGAGAAAACTATGGCTCGATGAGCAAGCCCTACCATCCATTAGAAGGATCTGATTGTATTACTAAGCCTCTTGTTATTTTTTTGCTTTTATTAGGACTGATGTATAAGTCAATAACATTTGGTTTTATTCCACATATTGTGTCTAAGGGCTCATTAGGTTATAATAGGAGATGTATAGATTCATGAGTCTCAGAATTTTTTTAGGTAAGCTATTAAGTTCCACTCTTCCTGTACTTTTATTTTATTATTAATAAATTAGTAGGGGTCTGTCAAACCCCCCACCATAATAGGTGATATACTTTTAAAAAAAGTTATTACTTTGAAGTAACAAATTAAAGTGATATCAGAATCACTTACGGAACTGTTTGTGTGATTGATCCCTCATAATTCTCCTGGTCCAGACTTGGAAAATCCAATGATGGTACTAGTACCATATCGGGCGGAATTGAATTTCGACTTACGAGTAAACTTTGTAATTTTATGCCCAAAAGTCCCTCCAAGAGAGTCGGGGGTATTGAATCACAAAATTGACGACACATGTAAAGTCAACATGATTGCATTAATTATTTAATTGGCATTCTGTGAACTAGTTTGTAAAGAAAAAACTTTCTTTGTTGGAACACACGGAAAGCCGAAGCCTAAATGACTGAATTGATGATAGAATATTACGGTGATATTGATTTATAGAAACATGGAGATTTTTCAATATTGAGTCAGGCGTGTATTTGAAGCATAATGGGCTTATGAAAATCCCAATAATTATGGAATTGGGTTCATGGAATATTTGATATAAGGAAAATTTCTTTATTTGAGCGATTTGGATATGCTTTAGAAGCGGATAAGGAGTAGGAATATTATGGAGATGATCATGGAGAATTCCGATCTGCTCAAAAGACTATTTATAGTGGACATCACGGCTGCATTACTCATGTATTTCATTTGAGAAAATCAGCACTCAGATTTTTATCCTTCCGAGATTACTGTGAGAGCCAGCATACATATGTTCCAACATACTGTAACTTGTTGATTAGTTCAGAATCATATACCTTAATTCCTCGGGGGGAGGAGATCCAACGTCGATAAGTTATAAGGTCAGAGAGAGTCTGATCAAGGCAGATCGGTAGCAAGTGGAGCTCGCAAAATTCACACGTTAATAATTAGAAGATAAGTATAATTGTATGATGTACTTTGTACAGTATCTTCTTGATTAGTGGATTCATTCTGAATTGGACCAGGCCCCGTAGATGTAGGTGGATTTCTCTGAACTGCAACCAAGTCTTGTATGTTCGCGTGTTATTTTATTACATGCTTGGTTAGATAGATTATGTTGGAACACAGATTTAATAAATAAGCTAAATAGGTAAAACCAAAATTTCATTTGGTATCAGAGCTTGGTCACTTATTCTTACCTTGGTTGTGTCAAGGAAAGTGTGATCCGGTTTTACCATGGCGATCAAAGAAGAAGGTTCGGTGTCTCGGCCACCATTGCTGGAAGAAACCAACTACAATTATTGGAACACATTAAAGTCTTTATAAACTCACTATATCAACTGGCATGGCACTTTGTTGAAACCGAATGGAAACATCCAACTGAGGATGCTGAATCCAACTATAAGGAGGAATAGGGAGAATCAAGTTCAAAGAAGCAGAAGCTCAAAGATAAGTCATCTTGGACTCCAGATGAACTGAAGGCTTCAATTAGCAAATTCGAAGGCATTGAATGCTATCTTCATGGCGGTGGATGAAAATCAGTTTAGACTCATCTTTGCATGTCATCAGGCTAGGAAATCTTGGGATGCCATGCAAACTGTGCATGAAGGAACAAGTCGTGTATGTGAATCCAAGCTACAGATGTTGGCTACAAAGTTTGAAGAATTGAAAATGAAGGAGGATAATACGATATCCATATTTAATGGGAAACTCAGAGACATCTCCAATATGTCATATCAACTGGGAAAAGTCTACAAGGAATCAAAGTTGGTGAAAAAGACTTTGAGATCACATCCCCAAAGATTTGCAACGAAAGTAGCAGCAATAGAAGAAACTGGTGATGTAGCCACTATGGCCTTAGATGAACTAATGGGATCAGTACAGACTTATGAGATGCAAATAAAGCATCCTTCAAAGAAAGATCAGAAGGATTTGGCCTTTAGAAGTTCATCATCAAGGGTCAGTCATGAATCTGACAGTGAATTGATAGTATTGAAGAACTTGCGCTCATTATTAAGAATTTCTCAAGAATGCTGAAGAAGGTGGTGGATAGGAAATCAAAAGAGAGATTTGGCGGTAATATATTTCTGGCATAAGACCCTGGTAACAATCGTGGAATACGCATGGAACAAGGAAATCGACAGTTCTCTAGAAATCAAGGTGGTGAAACAAAGCAGCGAGGAAGAATTCAATGTAGAGAATGTGAAGGGTTTGGGCATATCTAGGGTGAATGTGCTAATACCAGAAATACGCAAAGAAAATATTATGTCACCTCATGGAGTGAAGATGAAGAAGATGAGAAATATGAAGAGGAACCTACAATCAATTATGTGGCATTTGGAGCAAAAGTTCATGATGGATCAGATGATGACGATGTATGTTCCAACATGTCAAAGAAAGACAAGCATGTCCGTTCCAACATAGGGTCTGGCGACACCTCCAGTATTGATGAAGGAAAATTTGTGAGCGATGAAGAAATCTATGCTGTATATGAAAATATGTATGACATGTGGCTAAAGGTGGTTGATTCAAAAAAATCGTTGAAGATGGAGAAAAACCTATTGGCTGAAAAGGAGAAGGAGTTGCTGGGTCTGATTGTTCAACTCAGAAGAGAGATTGAAGAATTAAAACTGAATTTGAGCTTAACTATTATGAGAGCTGAGATGGAAAAGGCAGCAATTACCAAGTTGAACACTGTTAAGACAAAACTTGATGATATTCTGACAATGGGAAAGAACTTTGGAGATCGACAAGGAATTGGCTATGATAACTCACCAGGGAGCACAGTAAACTTCAAGTCTGAGATTCAAGAGGTAAATAAAAAGGTTATCAAGACTCATCAACGTAAACCTCTCATCTATAGCTACTGCATGTATCCAGGCCATGCTGAAAGAACAATGTCTCAAATTGCCCAGGGATATCATGAATGGATGACAGTTGTCTTAATGTTCCAACATTGATGAAGTTCAACGATCAAGGTGATCAGAAAGGTAAGGAAACACACTAGTACTTGTCTTGTTGCGCATACTTCTCTTATTGCACATTATAGAGACTTGTGGTACTTTGATAGTGGGTGTTCTAGACACATGACTAGAAACCAAGGAATTTCTGACGAAAATCGAACCATGTGATGGTGGATTTGTTACTTTTGGCGATGGAAAGAAGAGCCAAGCAGTTGGAAAGGGTTAATTGCATATTGAAGGATTCCCTGTATTTACTAGTGCTTTGCTCACTGAAGACCTAAATGCAAATATGTTGAGTATCAATCAATTATGTGATGACAATATGAAATTTGAATTTAGGAAAGACAAATACACAGTGAAACATGGCAAAGATAAATTTTTATCAGGTATTCGATCATCAGACAACCGTAACCTGCTGGAACAAGAAGTAAAATGTCTGAGTTTAAAACAAGATGAAGGAACTTTGTGGCACAGGTTTCTTGGTCATATCAACTACAAAACTCTGGTGAAAATTTCCAACTTGAATGTAGTAAAAGGTATGTCTACGCTTATGAGCAAAAATGGAATCGTGTGCGGACCATGCCAACAAGGTAAAAAAATTCGATCTCCCCACTCGCCGGTTCATTATATCACTACCTCAAGGAATATTGAATTTCTACATATATATTTGATGTGTCTAGTAAACACACCTAGTATGAGTGGCAAGAAGTATATTTGTGTATGTGTTGATGATTTTTTCTAGATACACTTGGGTTGGGTTGCTCTTATTAAAGAAAAATGTGATATTGTGGATGTATTTAAAACTTTGTTGATAAAATTGCAGACAACGAAAGAAATTCCAGTAGGAAAGATTTGTCCGAATCCAAAGTGATCATGGCAGGGAATTCAGGCTGAATACTAAGTTCTTCACATAATAATTAATATTTGTGTGTGACTAGCTCTAGTGATTCTGATTAGGCTAGCAATGCAGATGATCGCAAAAGTACTACTAGTTTGTTGGCACAAATTTGGTCTCTTGGTACAATAAGAAACAAAATTTGATTTCTTTGTCGTCTGTTGAAGCTGAATGTCTTGCTGCTAGAAGTTGTTATGCACAATTATTATGGATGAAACAAATGCTAAATGATTATGGAATTCAACAAGGGCTTCTAAAAATCTTATGTGATGATAAAAGTGCAATTAATATATCAAAATATCATGTCCAACATTCTTCAACAAAACACATTGATATAAGGCACCATTTTATTCGAGATTTGGTTGGAAGAAAGGAGGTAGTGGTTTCCTTTGTTCCAACATGTGAGCAGTATGCAGATATATTTACAAATCCTTTGGACACTGCAACTTTTGAACTTCTCAGACAACACCTAGGTGTCTGTCATATCTGAGGTATTTCTTATAGCCACTATTCTGATTTGTCTAATTTTTCCTTGTTTTTTTCTACATAAATTTGGAAAAAAACTTAAAAAATAAAAGTTGAACAAAAATAGAAGGTGTGAAGCCATGTTGGAAGTTCAAGGAGTTTGACATGAATTGACAAATAAAGAAAGTTAATGATTTACCTTGGAATGGGAAAAGTTGGCACGAGTTAAGAGGTAAAAAAAGGAAGGAGTTAATTCTATTTAAATTTCCTTCCATCTCTCCATGTTCTTTGTATTTTTGTCTACCATATTTCTTCTTCTCTACCATTTTTAAAGTTCGGAAGCTATTGTGGAGAGAATATTTCCTATATATTTGAGATTCTTGCTGATTAGAAATTATCAAGACCAATTGTTCCGAAACACAAGTCTATCCCCTCTCAAATTCTTCTTGCCGAAAAACCTCTCAAGCTCAAAAACCATCAATGGCGGAACAAAACCTTCAAGAAGATGCATTTAATGTTGTTGTGACATTTGCTGAACAATCTCTGAGGCCAGCTCAATCACTCATGATGATTCCCTACAGGCCTAAGGTACAAATCCCGATCCTTCTAGTTCATGGAATGGAGTTTAAGTCTTTGTTAGAATGTTGGTACATATATATAATGAATGGCCATAGATTTGACTGGAGTTAGTAATATTATGAGGAACCTATTTGATGTTGATATAGATGAACTAGTGACACAGGAGTTTGATTATATTGAGAATATAAAGAGGTGGAATCCCAGGTTGATTAGGGGATGTTTCATGAAAGCTGAAGAACAAGAATATTTCACTGTTTATAGCACTTCCACTATTCCCAGCAGTGTTTCCATTAAGGAGATAGAAGATTATGAGGTTGAGGGGTTGGATGTGGTTAAATCTACAAATAATAAGGAAAGTGTTCTTTATGACTTTAGTGATGCGAAGAGGAATGAGGATTTGAGGGCATTGGTGCCCCCGGTTATAGTATTGTGTGATAGTGAGGAAGAATAAGATACAAGGTATGTTCCAACATATCAGGAAGAAGGTGAAAATGATGATGTAATAGAGATTGATAATGCTGATCTTCGTTTTGCTGACACTGATATGGGTGGTCATGATCATTCAGTTCGATGATGATTATAGAGGTTATGTTTATGATGATGTGAAAGTTTCATAGGAAGAGAAGATATGGGGTGATGACTCCATTTGAGGGTCGGTTGAGGATGTTAGAACACGATAGTAGGCAGTAGCAAAAACTGAGTATAGTGATGCTGCAACTGAGTCTGAGAAGTCAGAACATCTTCCAACACATGTACCATATCTTGCCTACACTAGTGATGAAGTCTTGGATGAGTTCATCCACACCAGAGTTAAAAGGGGAAGAGGAAGGAGGTTCCAGTATTTGAGTCATCACTGCCAACAAAGAAGAGCAAGAGAGGTGCTCCTGAACCCAAGAAGAAGACAACACTACCTCCGCCTTCAAAAGATGGCGCTCTTTTTTTTATATCTTTTATGATGAGGATTGTGAGGAGATGGGTGAGAAATTTTCTTAGAGAAGGATTATTCCTAAGAGGCCGATAGACTTGACTGCATACAGACCAAGTGGTTTTTCTGATTTCTTAGAACTGATTGGTATGAAAACTGAAGCTACACTGTATCAGGACTACAATAAGCAATTGGTGAGTGAGGTATATTCTAATCTGATGGCTGGTAATTTAGAAGATGATTCTCCCTGGTGTAATAGGGTGTTTCTGATAGACAAGATAATTAATTTCTCGGCTACAAGGATTAGTAGGTTATTCGGCTGAAAACTCCCGAGTTTAAAGAATTGTTTTCTGAAGATTTGGAGATGAAAAGATTCTTGTGGTTATTTCTGTTGGGTAAATGACAGAGTGGCCACCTATAGGTTATTCTCAAGCCTATTATCTGTCTTCCAGATTCTTTGGCCTTTATCAGGTTGCAGCCAATTGTTGGATGTCGTCTACCAACACTAAAGCTTTGACAAGAGAAATTGAAAAGTTTTGTTACTATGTTGGAACACAAAAGCCTATCAACCTTAGATTTCTTATTCGGGAAAGAATTATGAGGCACGTCATCTCTCCTAAGGACAAACATGCACTGGTTTACCCTTGTACAGTCTCTGTCTTGGTAAGAAGTGAGAGATTTAAGGCCAAGCCAAAAGATCAGATTGCGGAAACTAAGCCTCTGAGGTCTAACAAGAAGATATTTGGCATGAGATAGGTGCATGATTTACCTTGGACCCTTGAGGTTAGTTCATCTGTTGATGGTGAGAAAAAGGCTAAGCTGGTGGCTATGAATGCAAGGGTCGGAGCTATTACATTCAGATGGATCCATTGGAGGCAGAAAAGGCTAAGATTGAAGCAGAGAAAACACAGCTGGAGGCACAGGTTGCCGCACATGAACATAATTAAATATTCTACAGAGACTACGTTCCAACATAGTCAGTGGCTGGATTCTGGAGGAGAAGATTTTCTTGCTACTTGGTTTATGATTTTTTTTGTTCTTTTGTTGCTTTACTTTGGCATATTCATGGCCCTATGAGGAGAATATTTTGGATGTCTTGGAGATTTTTGGATGTTATTTTTTAATATTATTTCTGGATTTCTAGTTTTCGATGGTATTCTTCTAAATTCATATTCAATTACTGCATATGTTCCAACATTGGATTTTTGGAGTTCTTATAATGTGAAGATTGGAAGTTTTTTGGTGTGATCTTAATTCCAAAATATTTGGGTCCACAAAATGCCAAAGGGGGAGATTGTAAAGTCAACAGGATTGCATTAATTATATCTAAAAAACTTCACCATAGTACATGCTTCATTATATCTAACACGTTCTATGACAAACACTACAACGTCACACAATCAACTATATCACATTTCAACACAACACAATCAACAATATTTCATTTGTTTTATAATATGATACATATTTTATGACAAACACCTAAACATCACACAATCATATCTATCACACTTCAACATAACACAATCAACAATATCTCACACATCGACATAACACAATCAACAGTATCTCACACATCTTAGGACAAACACCTAAACATCAAACCATACTCCACTATAAAATATCTCACACATTTTAAGACAAACACCAAAACATCAAATCATACTCCACTATATGTCAACATTTTAGGAAAAAAACATAAACATCACTCAATGAACGAAATAAAAAAATGATCAAAATCTCACACAAAGACCCACGCGAAGAGGATGGTGCGTGTTGGGCCGGGATGGTGCGCCACTGGAAGGATGGTGTGTGTCAGCGTCAATGCCTTCATAGTGGGGCTAGGCGGAGGCCTAGAGAGAGGGGTGGTGGAGGAGGATGGAGAAGAGGTAGAGGGAGGATAATGGGAGGGCAATGAGGGTGGGTTTGTTTTAGGGTTTCAAATTTAGTTTATATAGACAAAGTTTGAATGGTTGAGATTCAATCAACAAAAATAATCAATGGTACAGATGAAACCAAATTGGGTACCTTTTTTAAAACCGGTGCTGGTTTACCCGACTAACCGGTGCTGAATGTGTATAAAGCAGCTGCTTGAGGCTGCCTTGGTTTTTTTGTAACCCGAGAACAAACTAAGGAAATTTTTCTTAAGTCATGAGCAACGGTAGAAGAACTGGTGTTGGTTTAAAAAAATTGGTTGCAAGAAAACAATAAAGTAGCTGCGTGGAGATACTTAATCACCAGTTTACTAAACCGGTGCAAGGATTAAAAAACCAGTGCCTATATAATTAAATTTTTCAGCCCAATCAGTATAGGGCGGGAAATAAATTTTTCGTATCAGCACCGGTGTGAAAACTGGTGCAAAAATAGAATTGACCAAAATTTAAATTTCCCACCTAGGTATAGACCATAATTTTTAGATTTTCCAACCCTAAAACCCGTAACACCGGTACTTCAACACACCTTACCGGTGCTCATTTTCATTTCAACTATTTTGAAATATTTAATTTATGTCCATATTTTGAGGGAAAGTTTTTTTCCATTGTTTTTTTATATGCAATTAGCTAAAAAATATTCAATTCAAAATTCAATAGAGCTAGTGTTTCAAACCTTCCGATCAAAAATTTGTTTAAATAGTACTGTTGCCAAAAACTAAATTACACCTTCCTTTTGTATCCAAATAACCCCATATTGTGTATTCTTGGGTTAATGTATGTTTTAAAATAGAATGTCATGTTTTAATTGAATTTGGTAAAGAACTAGTACATGTCCTAGAGTATCTTACTCCAGACAACTTAGAAGTTAGGAAGTCAAAACGGGTAGTTTTCTTTCTGAGTTACTTCCACCAAATATGCAATATTTCTTATTCTTTCTTGGAATTAACATAGGATCCCATAATTTAGGATTTCATCCGAGCGGAATTGAATTTGGATGTCCGAGTGAAGTATTTTTCTTTTTGCACTTACGTCCCTCCAAGAATATTGGAATTGGTGAAACTCGAAATTGGAAATTCAATAGTGCAATTGAGTATTGCGTGAGCATAACTACGCGATTATGACTTGATTGGTTAAATGGAACATCCTCAAAACTTATAGAAAATAAGTACAACATTTACATAAATTGCAGTGTTGCCCAAAAATATGTTTCACATTAAGCATTGATTTCAAACACTTGATTCTTGTTTTTATATCCTAAACAAATGAATTCTAAATAATTGAATTTTTGATTGTATAAATTTGAAAGTAGTAGTACATGTCCTAGGCTAAATCATGAAAAAAGTTTTTGAAATATTAACAGAAAATCATTTTTCTTTACCGCCATAAATTTAATTTAAAAGAGTGATAATCCTCGTAGTTGTGGATGATAATTATATTTCATCTGTAAAATTACATAGAATTGTGAAAAATAACATAGAATTTGTGAAAAACCCAAAGTAATAGGACAATGAGGATCGAAATTCATTAATAATAGCTAGCAAATGCCTCTTCATCCAACATATGTGCATCTTTTGAGCTGGTCCCAACGTTGCTCTGCCCAACGTTCGGGCCTGAAAATGTAGGGAAAGGTCCAACTGCTTTCATGGCGTCCGGGAACTGGTATTGAAAAACCTTACCCATCTGATCGCACCAGGACCTTTGATATTGTGATTCTGTCAGTAGACTTTGTACACCCACCTCCAACGTCGCGACACTAAATTCCAAAGAAGGACCCACATTTTCCTGAGGAATTTTGATTAAGGAGTCTGCTGCAATCTTACCCATTGGTTGCATGTATATGCCATGGGGATAGTGGGGCACATCAGTTTTTGTACACAGTTTGGAGATGAGACTGCAGAAACTGTAACAATCTGATTTCTCTACACCCTGTCTAAAAAATTTCACCATTTGTCTACCCAGATTCAATCGCATTTTTTAATGGTGCACAGATGTGTCAGCCTCTTACTGTGAACCTCAGTGTTCACTGTGATGGGGGTCAATTCTGGATGTTACGAAGTGGTACCATCCATTCATCTCGGGCGTGAGGTGCTTCTAGGGAATATTTTTCCAACTTGGTTTCACAAGAGAATCGATATAGGTTCCCGGCCTAGCTACCGTCCTCAAGGTCTCCCGTCCAGTGGGATCGTCAAAATCCCAACCTTCATCGGTTTTGAAGTGGAATTCAATAAATTCATCCTCCTCAGTGGGAATTGTTTCCAACCCATACAAATCATTTATGGATTCATCAGTCAATTTCACCATTTTCCCACGACAGAATACCTCATCCCACCTCGCACCACACCAAAAATTAGCATAGAACTCACTCACTATGCTGAGGTTGAACATTGGAGGCATGTCACACAATTTCTCCCACCCAATTGCTTGAATATATTCTTCAAAGGCGGGGAGTTGCTTCGATTCCTCTCTCCAGAAAATGTTGCCTTGTTTTGTATGTTTGTTAAATTAACTTTTCCTCCTCCGAGATGAACCTCTTCTCTTGTTGTTGAATGTTGGATTGCATCTTCTGAGAGGAAGGGGATGCATTGTGTATTTGGGGGTTTTTTGGTGTCATGTCCTACAATGTCCAATCAGACATTTCAAAAACACATTCCATACATAAAAAAACCCTATAGAAAGTTTTGATGAACATCAACAAACGCTCAATGGGAGTCAATAAAATCCAAGATATAGATACATGTAGTTATTACACATTAACATTTTGTACATGATTGCAACATCGAAAAAAGTAGTTATTAGAGATTTAGGTGAACCAACATTTTTCCAAAACCATTGGGTTCAAGATAAATAATTCTTGTAGAATGAAGAGCAATGTTTGAAGGATAACTCACCATATTCCTTTGCAGAGCTTGGGAATATGAACCGATGGGGAAGATAGGTTAGATTTATTCTCCAAGAATTAGAAATGGAAAACCAAGATTGGGAATGGAATACGACTATTTTGTATGTATTTCGAACTTAAAATTATTAGCACCAATATGAAGCTCATTAACCGGTGCCAGAAATAAAATTAGAACTACCTGAGGCTGCTTTGAATTAATTTATTTTCCATTTATCCCAATCCGAGAGCAAACTTGTGAAAAAAATTCTAAGTAGACAGCACAGGTACTAAAATCGATGCTATAAACGATAAAACCGCTGCTATAATATCTACAAAGCAGCTGCTTTAAGCTGCTTAATGCCAACTTTTTTTTATTCATTTCAAACTCGAGAACCAATTAACAAAATATATTCTAAGTATAATATATTCTAAAGACCGGTGCTGAAAATATTACAACCGGTGCCAAGAAATCAACAAAGCAGCTACCCATGGCTGCCTTGAATTATTTTTACAGATCTGTTTTGCACCCCGAGAGCAAACCAAAAATATTTATTCTAAGTATGTAGCACTGGTACAAAGACCGGTGTTGAAATGTAATAGACCAGTGCCTAGAAATGGAAAAGCAGCAGCTTACGACTGCCTTGAATGATTTTTTGAAATCTTTTTCCCAACCCGAGAGCTATGAAAAATAATTTATTCTAAGTACACATCACCGGTTAAAATTCTGGTGTTGTGTAACCAAAATCCGGTGTCTTACATGAAACAGAATACATACTCTATTTTTCAGCACAAAAAAATACCCGCCAACATGACCATTTCCAGCACCGATTTTGTGTTTTTACCAAAACCAATGTCGAACACACAAAATAATTATTCTCCTCCCATTTAGGCCTCATTTTCCAAGCACCGGTTTCATAAATTCTGGTGCTATGACTTTACATACGCACCGACCACCTGTTTCCTACCGGTGTTATGATTTCCCCTCCATTTTTATGGTGCCAAATACACTGTTGTGCACATGGAACCCTTTTCCAGCATCGGTCCCTTGCACCACCTTGGTTAGTACCAGTGCTATTTCAGCAAGTTTTTAGCATCGGTTACTCTTTTGCGGTGTTGAAAATTACCGACAACACCGGTTTAATATAATTTTGTCTTAAAACCGGTGCCTTACATATATTAGCACCAGTTTCTTTGCCCCCCAAACAAATAACCATCGCCTTAGTACCTTATTTCCAGTAGTGTACCATCGGGCTTCTTCTTCTCCGAACAAACCGTCGGCTGGCCCCAGCTTCCACCCCTCCTCCACCCCTATTACGCTAAGCTCAAACTCGCCAACTTCCCCTCCCAAACTGCACTCATCCTCCTCTCTATCTCCGACCCGGTGGACTTTTTCACCTTCTCCGTCTTAGGGTTGCATCTTATCCTCGCCACTCTCTGCTGCATCAGCTCCAAGCCTGTTGTCGCTCTTAAGGTCTCCGTCTTTAAGGGCAGTGAGAGATTAGAGTAAAGAAGAAGAAATTTATATAGAGAAAAAGAACTGGGCGATGAGGGTTTTCGAGGAGAGGATGAAGGAAGAAAGGGGGCTGGGCGGGTGATAGGGTTTTTAATGTAAAATTTCAATTGTTTAAGGGTAAATATTATTTTTTAATAGATTAATTTTATTTTCTTAAAATGGAAAGTGTGCAGAATTTTCTGTAGCAGGCGAAAAAATAAAGTGTGCAGGTCCGATTGAAATGTAAATAGTATAAAATTTATCTTAACATCACCCACTATTATGATTTTACCCAACTAATATCAAACTGGCCGTTCACTAAGTAAAATATAAAATATTACTAGAGTTTGCAGACACATAGTCATCGAACTAATGCCTAAACCTCTAAATATAAGCTTCTTCCGGGGTTGAGTAAACCAAGTCCGAATTTCAACAAGAAGAACAGTGACAGGTGGAGTTGTTTGTGTAGCGTGCATCTACCGGACAAAGGAGGTGTGCAGCTTGGAATTAATATCTGCCGACGAAGAAGTAAAAAAGAGTACGTGATCGTCCGGATCTTCTGCGATGATAACAACATCCTCGCCATCCAATCAATTAAATTCTTAGCGTGTGTTTTTGGACGCGTGTGCCTCTGATGTATGCATCCAAACAATTAAATGTAGTTCAGATTTTATGAATCCCCAAAGGGGAACTCTCATGTGCAAAACCCCGCCCTCATTTTCTTTCTCTTCTCTTTGGCATACAATTCAAGCATTCTCATTAGGTCTCATTTTTGTTGTTGATAGAATGTAAAACCCACAAATGATTGTGGCTGTGTGTATTCATATATATAGTGAGTACAAATGGTATACAAAGGCTAAACAAATATTGAACAAGTTATATACAAAACCAATCAGAAAGGGTATTTCTTTCTTATCCTGATTTTATTTAACTATATCTCTATTAACCCCTAAACAAAGAAAACGTGAGGCCTTGTTAACTAATTTCCTTATAAACGGGTTCTTTCCTCTTCCTCCAGATCTATCAATTGAAAACAACTTTCAACAGCAGCGGAAGCAGCAATGGAGCAGCTAATACAGCAAGCAGCGAAAGCAGCACTGGAGCAGCTATAACAGCAAGCAGCGGAGCTGCAACGGTGGTACAAACTCCACAACTGTTTGAATTATTTTGGAACATTCAAAACCAAGAGATTATGGAGACATCTGACATTAAAAAACCCCAGCTGCCGTTGGCTCGTATCAAGAGAGTAATGAAGGCTGTTTCAGATGTTCACATGGTCTCTGCAGAGGAACCCGCCCTATTTTCCAAGGCATGTGAACTCTTCATTCACGATCTGAAATTCCCGTCATGGTTCAATTCCCAGGACCAAAACCGCAGCACCATTCAAAAGGATGACATCCTTGCAGCAATTCTTAAGAAGAATGATATTTTTAAGTTTTCGGGTGATTTCATTTATGGGCTCTAGGTTGGGGATGGGCCTTCTAGTGATACTGGAGGTTCCAGTGGTCAAGATAATAATGGCCAGGAGTGATTCATTAAATAAGATTTTCTAGTTTTAATAATGTTTGAATAATGAATGATTATGAATCGTGTTGATTCATGATCTTCAACTGTTGTTAAAAATGGAAATGATCCATCAATCTTGTTTTTATGTGTACTTTATCTTCTTTTAATGCATGGTTTTTTCTATAACAAGGCAAAAGAAAATTATTTCATCACAAAAAGCTCCGGATCTGCCAGAAATCCCAGCGATTTAATGTAGCTAGCTTTAATAATTGGGACTGGATAACCAATTTAAGAAGGTTCAGTTCATTGTTGAACTTCTTATAAAAACCTCTTTTAACCTTAAAACGCAATAAAATATTCCGTACCACCATAAAAGAAGATTGGACCGCCTTTTATATTAATTTTTATTGGCGGATCAACCACGAACCACCTTTATAACCGTGGTTAAAGGTGGTTGAAGTACCTTCAAATATTGTTTGACCGGAACCCTCTCTTAAAGGCGGTTCTTCAAATACCCAAACGGAATCGCGTTCGTAGCCCATTCCTTCACTAGTGTAAAGATCTCAAAGTTGCTAATAGAAACTCATGGTGCGGCTGATGCCTATTTTAATATCTAATTAGGAGCATTATGCTTTTGTGGAATCGATGTAGAGATATTTAAGTCAATATCCTACAAATGCAGCATCTGGTTAGATTAATTTCTGGATAATATGTGTAGTAACAATAACTTGTTCTAAAATTGGAAATGCTTAAGGCCTTTGATATGGTTTCTTGGGGTTTTTAAATTCCGTATTACTTGTTTTCAATCATTTTCAATAGAGCACTAATATGTTTTTAAAATCCTCTATCACGTAAGGAATGTGTGTTTTCATTCTCTAGCAGAAAATACGGGAATTGAAGGCCATAAAAGTAATGAATTTTGTGTTAAAAATGGACTAATAATTTTTAAAAAATGAGCATCTCAACTTGGGAAAAAGTGAAATTGGGCTTTAAAGTTAGTGTTGATGCATCCTTTAATCCTACAAATAATCTCTTTGGCAGGGCCATTATGATTAAAAATGAAAATGGAGACTTAGTTGAAGTTTATATCATCAATCTAATGCATCATCTCCCTTCTATTGCTGAGATTATTTCAATCCCAGATGCAAATGAAAGATATTGTAATTGATGGTGATTGTTTGTTGGCTGGTGATAGAATGTAAAACCCACAAAAGATTGTGGTTGTGTGTATTCTTATATATAGTGGGTACAAAGGGTATACAAGACAGAATCAGATATGGAAAAGGATATATGCAAGACCAATCAGAAAGGGTATTCCTTTCTTAACCTGATTCTAATTCATTTAATATTCCATACAGATATCTATATGAGGGAATGAAGTTATAAAAATAAATGCACTACCCCCACTAATTTGAAAAACAAGTGTGATAATTAATACGCTTGACATATACTGTATGTTAAAACTAATCCTTTTATCTTCTGATCAAAAAAATCTATTATCTTCAGTGAAAAAATTAATTTAAAAAGTTGGGCTCTACTACTATCACGTGGTTTTCACTTCCACAACACGTGTATATCTTTTTAAAATTTAGGTCACATTTTAAGCACACTATGATGGCCGTAAAAGGTAAAAAAAAATTCCACAAATTGGAAAAACCGACGCCATTCATTAAAATCATGAATGACCACTAAAACAACATCTTTTTTAAACAAGGAAAACGTGAGGCCTTGTTAACTGATTTCCCTATAAAAGGGTTCATTCCTCTTCCTCCGGAGCTATCAGTTGGAAATAACTTTCAACAGCAGCGGAAGCAGCAATGGAGCAGCTACAATATCAAGCAGCGGAACCAGCACTGGAGCAGCTACTACAGCAAGCAGTGGAAGCTTCAACGGTGGCACAAACTCAACAACTGTTTGAATTATTTTAGAACATTCAAAACCAAGAGATTATGGAGACATCTGACATAAAAAAACCCCAGCTGCCATTGGCTCGTATCACGAGAGTAATGAAGGCTGTTCCAGATGTCCACATGGACTCTGCAGAGGCACCCGCACTGTTTTCCAAGGCATGTGAACTCTTGATTCACGATCTCACATTCCGGTCATGGCTCAATTCCTTGGACCAAAACCGCAGCACCATTCAGAAGGATGACATCCTTGCAGCAATTCTTAAGCAGAATGATATTTTTCAGTTCTTGGGTGATTTCATTTATGGGCTCTCGGTTGGGGATGGGCCTTCTAGTGCTACTGGAGGTTCCGGTGGTCAGGCTAATAATGGCCAGGAGTGATTCATTAAATAATATTTTCTAGTTTTAATAATGTTTGAATAATGAATGATAATGAATCGTGTTGATTCATGATCTTCAACTGTTGTTAAAAATGGAAATGATCATTCAATCTTGTTTTATGTGTACTTTATCTTCATTTAATGCATGTTTTTTTCTAGAACAAGCCAAAAGAACAATATTTCATCACAAAAGGCTCCGGATCTGCCAGAAATCCCAACGATTTAATGTAGCTTGAGCTTTAAAAATTGGGACTGGATAACCAATTCAAGGTGGTTCAGTTCATTGTTGAACTTCATATATAAGCCTCTTTTTTAACCATAAAATGCTTTAAAAAATTCTATACCACCATAAAAGAATACTGGACCGCCTTTTATATTTATATTTATTGGCGGATCAACCACGAACCACCTTTAAAAACCCTCAAACGTGGTTAAAGATGATTGAAGTACCTTCAATTATTGTTTGACTGGAACCCTCTTTTTAAGGCGGTTCTTCAAATACCCAAACGGAACCGCGTTCATAGCCCATTCCTTCACTAGTGTAAAGATCTCAGAGTTGCTAATAGAAACTCATGATGCGGCTGATGCCTATTTTAATCTCTAATTAGGAACATTCTGCTTTTGTGGGATCGATGTAGAGATATTTCAGTCAATATCCTACAAATGCAACATATGGTTAGATTAATTTCTGGATAAGATGTGTAGTAACAATAACTTGTTCTAAAATTGGGAATGCTTAAGGCCTTTGATATGGTTTCTTGGGATTTTTAAATTTCGTATTACTTGTTTTCAATCATTTTCAATGGAGCACTAATATGTTTTTAAAATCCTCTTTCACATAAGGAACGTGTGTTTTCATCCTCTAGTAGAAAATACAGTAATTGAAGGCCACAAAAGTAATGAATTTTGTGTTACAAATGGACTAATAATTTTTATAAAATGAGCATCTCAACTTGGAAAAAAAAGTTAAATCGGGCTTTAAAGTAAGTGTTGATGCATCCTTTAATCCTACAAATAATCTAATTGGCAGGGCCATTATGATTAAAAATGAAAATGGAGATTTATTTGAAGTTTATATCATGAATATAATGCATCATCTCCCTTCTATTGCTGAGATTATTTTAATCATAGATGCAAATGAAAGGTATTGTAATTGATGGTGATTGTTTGTTGGCTGATGATAGACTGTAAAACCCACAAAAGATTGTGATTGTTTGTATTCTTATATATAGTGGGTACAAAGGGTATACAAGACAGAATCAGATATGGAAAAGGATATGTACAAACCAATCAGAAAGGGTATTCATTTCTTAACTTGATTCTAATTCATTTAATATTCTATTACCCCCCGCAAGCGAAGCGTGGGACTTATCGCGACGCAAAGCTTGGACCGTAAGAACTCAAACTGAGGATGAGGTAAACCCTTTGTAA
>JAULKL010188574.1:0-12253 GCA_032355745.1 Rubia rechingeri
GGAAAATTACACAGTGGGTCAAAATTGTGTTACCCCATAATCCATTGCTTCAAAATATATGATATTTGTTATTCTTGTCTAAATATAAAAATATTAAATAAATAAATTTTTTTGTGAAATGTTAGAGAACACTAGTACATGTTCTATAGTATTTGATATCGTAACCCATTTTTCAAAACCTTTTTCATTCCTATTCTAGCTTTCTTTCCGATCCTACCCGACAAATAGATTTCAACACTTTCCAACCTGACCCGACTTGACAAACAGACTTTGACCAGTTTCAACCCGACCCAATCCGACCCAACCCGAACCCTATCCGACCCGACCAGCAGACTTCGACCCATTTCGACCTGAACTCGTTTCGACCCGACCCGAACCCGACCCGAACCGACCAACATATTTCGACCCATTTCAACCCGACCAGTTTCAACCCGAACCCGTTTGACCCGAACTCAAACATGACCCGAATAACTGAATCGACACCTCTACTCAGATCCATTTCCTTTCTTGATTCCTCCACCATGGCCGCCGTCACAGGATCCCTCACCACCGTTTCTTGCTCCCTGAATCCTGCTCAGGCATTCTTCAACAGGGCAGCCAAGTTGAACTCTGTTTCCCTCTCTATGAAAAGCTTCCCGTCCCTCAGAATGCAGACAGCTCGCCTCCGTGTCTCCTGCGCTGCCAAACCAGAGACTGTGGAAAGGTGTGTTCTATTGTGAGGAAGCAACTTGCTCTTCCTGAAGAGACTAATTAAAGTTAGCGGGGTTACAACATTTGCAGACTTGGGCGCTGACTCCCTTGACACTGTCGAGATTGTCATGGGCCTTGAGGAGGAATTTGGAATAACCGTGGAAGAGGATAACGCTCAGGCCATTGCCACCGTTCAAGATTCTGCAGATCTGATTGAGGATCTGGTCCAGAAAAATGCTTCTTAAGAAATTTTGAGCTACAAGTCGAACATTAGGTCTCGATATAGAATTGTTGTGTTAGTAGCATCATCAGAAAATCTACCTATTGTGTTTCACCGGAGTGTCTCATGTTTCCTAGGTCAACTTTTGTCTAGGTCTTGTCTGTGCTTGTTCATTTCATCCAAAAAGGAGGAACCTTGGTATCTTTGATCATGTCATAACATTCATGGGAGATGGTTTTCTTTTAAGATAATGTTATTGTTTGCTCTATTCTAAAACAAATGTTAAACAACATTGTTCTTTCCCAGATATTTTTCTATTGGCTCATTTAATAAGATAAACATTAAAATTTTATCAGAAAGCTATTCAAGTTAAAAAGAATATTATAAATTTTTACAACATAACCTTTCCCACTTTAAATAATTTTTAAATTGTGCCATTTTTATATAAATGGAAGAAAAATAAGTAATTTTATCTGGGAAGGGGAGTAGTTTATTTAGATGCCGAATGAAATAAAAAATTTAGCGGCAATTATTATTGTTAATGTTTGCTACTTTTTTTAAGAAAAAATTGACTTTTATTCTTATTATAAATTCTTAATAATTACACATTTTAAATTAAAACATTAAATTACTTCATTAAATGGCTAGTTTAATTTCAGTGAGTTGCATCATTGAGTAAAATTCAACTCGTTTACAATCATATTGTTAACAACGAGATAAGAAAATTTTATCAAATTTACTAATATATTTAATAGTTAAAAATTACTATGAAAAAATTAGCTATAAAGTTATACAAAAAATCTTTTTTAAATATATAACTGAAATATATGTAATATCAGAAACCAGAGCCATCCTCAAAATGATAATCCATCAATCTTATTGATTAACTTGCAGATTTGTATTTTTAATGATTCAACATTCATTATGATTTTAAAATGTTCTTTTGACCTATGAGTTCATGATATGTGTTTATTAACGATCAGTTTATTTTAAAATTTCCCCCATCGAATTTTTAAAATTTTGATTTATTGTTCTTGAAATTTAATTAAAGAATTTGATAGCATCGTAGCAAGCAACAACATTCGTCCTGAAATTGGAGGTGGATATTCTTTATTTGTTTTATTCTCAATTTTTGATGGTCTATCTATGCCTGGGTTTGCGTTCCCCTGATTTTCACATTTGCTCTAATTCAGTTTGTAACTTCAGAACAATTTACTATATATTCTTTGGTATATTTCAAAGTTGTCTCCCCTCATTTTCCGTCTGTTGAAAATTGAAAACAAGATTTAAAAATATTTAATTCAAAATATAAAAGTTTGACAATACATAAGTAATAGAGAAAGTGTAAGTTTTAACTTAAGGGTGTAAAGTTCATAGTGTGATAATTTAAATGCAAAGTTTTAGGAAAAATCATTTGTCCACAGGTTTATGGAAAGACGGGGTTTAATTAAATAATAAAAAGGTAAAATGTTTTAGTTGCAATAATAAAATTTTACGAAGAAATGCACAGTAGTTATACGTTTATGACCCGAATAATACAACCCAAAAGTTTTATCTTTATTTTTTCTAATTTGCAGTTTAAACATTGGGTTTTCCATAGTTTATGAAAATATCGTCTTTCAAGAGACGAACTTGAATTTAAATGGTAAATAATATTTTTTTTCAAAAAATTATAATTTTACCTATGTGGATATAATGAATGCTTTCATCAACTACCGTGCGAAAAGTTGTGCAAACTTACTAGTCTAATACTAGGCCTTTTGCAAAGTGGTAATTTTTTTTATTAATAGCAGATAATGTCGTAATGTTTCGACATTTTAGAAATATGTCGCAATTGTGTCAAAAATTTACGACGTGTTTGTTATTATGTCGTCTAATTAAAACATTTTGCTTAAGTGCCATAAATAATTTGTTGCAATCTTGGGACATTATAAAAATTGTCGCATATACGTCACAAGAAAGGTGACACAACAAATAAATGACACAGTTGTGCCACAAATTCGCAACAAATTAAGAATCATGCCAGCTAATTGTGATATTTTAGTAAAGTGTTGTAAACAATATGTCGTAATATTGAGACACTAAATCATGTGTCGCATATGTGTCACAATAAAGCTGACACAACAAAGAAATGACGTGAAATTGTCGCAAATATACCACACATCGGCAAAAGCGTGGTGAAAATAAGACATTTACATATTGGTCGCACGCACATTTGTCGCAAAAGGTCAACTTTGTTGTAGTGGTGAAAAAGTAAACTCATAATATAATACTAGCATTTTACTAAAATTTTCTCATTTCTTTAGAGTCGGTGGAAAGCACACTGCAAATACTTGGACCATTTTGTATGGTTCAAGGTTGGAGTACGTCCCTTCTACTTGGAATATAGCAAAAATCATTCATTTCTCATCCGTATATCCTTGGGACTAGAAGGGTTGAGTCATTATTTCCATCTAATTTTTTTCTTGCCTACTTTGTCATCTAGTCCACTGTCGAACCTTGACTTCTCCCTGATCTATCATCAAGTTCTTACTCCTAACTTGCATGATCACAACGGGGTGCATAATTTAGACTTGCAACTGCCCTTTACAAAAGTTATATACTAATACTATAGTTGCTCTAGATTCTATCCTCAACCAACCCTAGATCCTATCACATTTAGTATCATAGGATGATCGAATTCTAAGGTCACCCGGAGTACATCAACCATTTGATTAAGTATATTTATAGCTCTTTCCATGTTATTCCAACTTTTCTTGGTTGGTCGCCTACGATTTTTCTGAGTAGAACTTGGATGCCACCTTGAGTTCGGGTCAGTTCCTGATTGATTTCATGGTGTTCTATATCCAGCAACTCTAGCTCCTATGTCTTCGATTCCTTATCGCATTATGTTGTAACTGTGGTCATCGGCGAAACTGAGGGGGGGCGAGCCGGTGCGGCCTCCCCCCAAACCTCCGGTGACCAAGGCTTAATTTACTGTTCCGCCCCTGCCCAGCACCTCCTAGCCCAGCCCCGTCCCAGCCCCGCCCCTCCTGAGATTTCTTTCTAGTTCCGCCACTGACTATGGTGGTACTATATCTATTCACTGGCCGAGCTTTATATTAACCAATTGGGGTGGGACACTAGTTTGATATAAGAGTTTAGATTTACTACATTTAAAGGCCTAATCTCAATGTATTGGTTATTAAGTAGTACTGAAGATATGTATTATGCTTATTACTTTATCGTCTTATTTTGTGGGTTTAGAATTTTATTATTATTATTTAGACACCTTTTGATTTAAACCGAGAACCTGGTTCAAACTCTGGGCTGGCCATCCCTAAGTGATTCAAAGGTTTTCTCAATCCAAATAGAAAGCTAACATTCTTAATTTAATTTCTTTAATTTATTTTTGTTTGATAAAATTTATGAATCCATACCTTAATCAAGCAATCCCTTAATGGAACAGTTTTGATACAACGCCTCTTCTTTAACTAGCTTAAAAAGTATAATTTATATTAAAAATATCTAAAGGTTCTTCCTAAGGGATAAAGATCTCTTATTTTACTCTTATGTCACATCCTCTGAATAGATTCCGTAAAGTTTTTACCCCAAAATCACTTTTTATACTTATTTGGTCTTTGACAGTCTAGGGCTAATTTTGGAGCAATTTTGGAAGTATAGCTTATAATTTATTAAGTTTAATTGGAGTCTTTTATTAAGATATGTGTTAAGTTAGTCTTTATTTGATTTGGGAAAGTTCTGATACCACATTTGTAACACTCCCAAATTCTGACCACCTTGATTGTCGTAAGTGCTAGGTCGGACCAGAGCGTATTACTAAGAATCTAACTAATCGGATTACTTACGTGCAATACTGAGCAATACAGATTATACGGAAGCAATTTTATAACCCAAAATATAACTTACTGTTATAATAAGTGTTCTACATGGTTTAACAATAAAAGTTATAAAATTATTTTTTAGATTCAGAAGCTCATCCAGGATCCTATCCCCAAATCAAGTAAAGGCATCACGTACGAGCTCTCACTCTATCTGCTCAGCTACTCTTATTAGGGTTGTTTAAAATAGGGTAAACTCCTTGCCCAGTAGCATTCCATCGCCAGTATTTACCAATTGGAGTTTTAGTGATCACATAAAACCAACAGCCACATAAATCCTAGTATATAGTAAAAGGATACGGGTGGTAAATGTCAAGTTGCAGTAAAATGCCTATGTGGAAACTCTGACTAACATACAACGCATAACCTTTTCAGTGGTGCCCGAAGGCTATCAGATCTAGGAATCCATTCTTGTCAACCACAATAAATATGTTTAGTTACGAGCTCCTATCCTATCCAGATGGTTATGCTAGAATACCAAAACACCACGTGTGGCCGATCGATCATACATTTCGGTATTACTGTTCCCCATCGATTTAGATCAAACAAAAATCGCGTCAGAGACCCCGAAAATCACAGACAAGTAATCAGGTAGCACACAACCAAGTTTGACTTGGTAAGATAAAATACAAGTTGGTCATCCACATAATTTCACAATAATTAAGTACAGTGCGATAAAATACTAACCGAAATTAATTATTATGAAAGAAAAATAATCTCAAGAATAATCTCAATATTAACATAATATTTGTGCAAGATCTAAAATTTTTCAATAACACATTTAAATTAGTATAACAAGCAATAACCACTTTTTAATCCAATTCATGTTAGGGTGATGAAATTCTCACCTTAATGAAATGTAGATCCGATTGAGATTACTGCAACTCCAGCGCTATCTGAACATATAAACTTCCGCATCCTATTTATGAATGGAGTTGGTTTTGTAAGAATTAACCCGAAGAAACCAACTACGGTGTACAGGGCATATTTCCTAACTTTTTTGTTGGTAAGTATGGCATTAACACCTTGTTTTCTTTGCTTCAGGATTGGGACACACACACATGACACGTGTTTAATTTCTACCTGTCTCCTTGAAATATTATATGTGAAAATTAAAAGATATGTGCCTACTTAGGATATGTTATGTGTGAGGCTTAAAACAGGTTGTAAAATCACAAGAATTGTGGATTCTTTGATTATCAATATGCTAAAGCCTTCTCTCTTTTTCTGAAACGCTCTCACCTTTCTCTAAAAAATGGATATAAACGGTAACCTGAACTTCATCTTCTCCGATCAACCATCTCATCTCCCAATTTCCGACCGACACTGAATACACCTACAATAACGCCGCCATGGCGACTGTGCCATCTACATCCTTCGCCCAAATAATACAATCGAGAAGTCCTCCGATTGCCCACAACATCCCAAATATCCCAAACCTAGCTCCAACTACACAATTCAAGGGTGAACTATCTGTGCTATACTCTCCAGATCAAATCCAGGTCCTAGCCGGCCACTACTCAAAGTCCTAATTGGTAACTTCCCAAAGGGAAGACCGGCGTTGGACAAAATCAAACTTGAACTGAAGACAATAGGTTTGGAGGGCAAATATCAAATTGGGGCTATTGACCACAGGAACATTCTTCTTCGTTTCCAGGAGAAGGAAGATTTTCAAAGGTGTTTGATTAAAGCAGTGTGGTCCCTCAATGGCGCAACTATGCGAGTGCTCAAATGGACAGCCAATTTCAAGCCGAACACAGAATTCTCGATAGTCCCTGTTTGGATCACCATTCGGAATGTTCCACTCTACTATTACAACATCCCGTCCATCGAAGCAATTGGCAACCAGATTGGAACATATATCAAAATGGACCTGGCAACAGAGAGACTTACCAGACCTTCAGCGATGAAACTCTACGTTCAATTTAACCTTCAAAGCTAACTACCACTCACCATAAGGTTAGGTTCTACTCTGGATAATGAGAAATATGCAATAGAAGATGATAACCTTCCGGTGTACTTTGGGCACTGTAAGAAAATTGGTCATACTTTCACAAAATGTAGAATTGCTCACCCTGAATTGGCTGTTAGATACCAACCTAGGAACAAAGATAATCCCAGAGAGGAGAATAGGAACCCTGACAATTGGCAACATATACCACCAAAGCACACTTCTGGCATTTCACTTTCACAGAAACAGAAAGAGTTTGACCACCAGATATTAGAAAGTAATAAAAAAGCCAGTAAGGAACCTACAAGTTTGAAACATAACATTCCAGAAAGCCCAGCCCACCTCACTGGTAGCTTCTAGACAGGTAGATACAAATCCAGGGAAACCAGTGAACCTAAACACTGACATGGGAACTCCTCTGAGCCCAATTGATCTTTTGACTGACAAGATTTTTGGCCAGGAGAGCCAAACAACAGCAACATCTGCCAAATCCACTGAAAAATTTAGAGCTAAAGATGATATGTCAGGTATTCTCCTAAACTCCCCATTTAATGAGCTTGATACTAACACTCTGCAAATATCATCAGTTAGATCTAGCCCACAACAAGGCAATAGGTTCTCAGTTCTGCTGGAAGGGGACAAATCGGATGAGGAGGATTCTCAACATGCTGAATCAAGTTCTCAAGTGCAACTGCTGGCTGAGGTGAGTCTTACAAACTTTAAGGAGAATGCAAAATCTATAGAAACTGTAAAAGGAGATACTAAATCATCTAGTTCTAGGAAGAGAACCCTTTTTAATAGACTTAATAAGATGAACCTAAGATCTACATCAAAAAGTAAAAAACCAGTTTTTTAATGAATAGAACATACTTAAACATCAAGGGACTTGTATGGAACATTAGAGGCCTAGATACTTCTTTGGATAGGTTAAAAAAACTAATTAACATACATAAAATCCAATTCTTATGTATTCTGGAACCTAAACATGGACAAGATCAGATCCAGAACTATAGGATTAGACTACTTTTTTATCACTGCCACTGCTCATTAGTTAATAACATCTGGATATTTTGGAAAGACAACATCTCTATTGACATAATAAAGGTTAAAGAACAATACACTATGGTTAGTCTAAGGAGTAGCTTATTTGTTGATGAAATGAGCATGGCTATTATACATGCATCTACTGTCCTTAGGGATAGGAAAAATCTATGGGAAGATAAAGACCTAACTTTAGGGGAAAACATCATCCTCATAGGAGATTTCAATGCAATGCAAACAGAGGATGAATACAAAGGTCCAAAAAAACCAAATAGAGAAAGCATTGATGACTTCTCAGGTTTTATTATTAACAACCAGTTAGAACATGTAAATACTGTGGGTAACACATTCACATGGACCAATGGAAGGAGGCCACCTACAATGGAGAGGTTAGATAGGGCTTTGGCTAATCATAACTGGTTAGAAAAATTCCCTAACAGTTCAATGCATACATTAAATAAATCTACCTCTGACCACTGCCCCCTACTTATAAGCATTGGTTCTAAATTGGAGTTATCACCTAGACCTTTTAGATTCCTCGACGTATGGCTAACAAAAGCGGACCTAAAGGAATTAATAGATAGAAGCTGGAACTTACCAACTAGAGAGGTAGGAATGAGAAGACTTTTCCAAAAGCTTAAAAGATTGAAACCAGATCTCAAAACATGGAATAGGGAATGTTTTGGAGACATCAATGAGAATATTAAAACTGCATAGGAATCACTTAGGAATCAGGAAATTAAATATGAAAATAGTAACACTATGGAAGATTTTATAGAAATGAAAAAAAGGAATGCTATTTTGTTAAAAAGACTTCATGAGCAGAAACTGTTCTGGCAACAAAAGTCCAAAACAAAATGGCTTAAAGAAGGAGATGAAAACACAAAATATTTCCATGAAACGGTTAAAAATAGGAGGCTTAAACAGAATATCACAAAAATTAAAACTGATCTAGGGGTTTGGATTGATAGCCTAACAGAAATAGAACAAGAAGCCATCTCTTTCTTTAGTAACCTGCTAACTGAGGACAATGACCAAAATGATGATATGTACACTTCACACTTCATAAATCAGATCCCTAAGGTTGTTCATGAAGAAGAAAACATTTTGCTAATGAGGAAACCTACTTTAGAAGAAGTAAAAAACATTGTTTTCTCCCTTAATCAAAATGGATCTTCAGGTCCGGATGGATTTTCCCCAGCCCTTTTCAGGCAAAACTGGGATACAATAGGTACAGATATACTAGATGCAACAGTAGAGTTTATGAAGGGTGGAAATATTCCACCTAGAATATCTAGCTCTTGGATAGTATTGATTCCGAAGAAGGAAATCCCAATAACCTTTGCGGACTTTAGGCCTATAAGCCTCTCCAACTTCATTAAAAAAGTATTCTCTAAACTTCTGGTTAATAGACTTACTGATATCCTACCTAAAATAATTTCTGAAAACCAGAATGCTTTTTTGAAAGGGAGAGAGATGGCTGATAGTATAATACACTTAAAGGAGAAGGCTACTTTCCTCCATAATAAACATAAGTATCCAAACTGTATTCTTAAACTGGACCTAGCAAAGGCTTTTGATAGGGTTAGATGGAAATTTTTAGAGGCTATTCTAAGGAAATTTGGTTTTGGAAATGAGTTTATCAGAACTGTCATGTCTAATTTGTCTTCAGCTTGGTTATCGATTCTTATAAATGGGAAACAGGCTGGTTTTTTCCAACCTTCAAGGGGTATCAAACAAGGTGACCCCCTTTCCCCATTGATTTTTAATATCTTCACTGAAGCTTTCTCAAGAAGCATTAAGTTTTGCATTGAAAGTCATAAAATCAGCAGTTTTGTTCTTCCCATGGGACTACTGTCACATCACACTTAAGCTATGCTGATGACACTGTGATATTCATACAAGCAACCCCCCTAACCCTTACTAAACTTAAGGCTTTCCTTTAGGTTTTTGAGACAACTAGTGGCCAGAAAATAAACTACATTAAGAGCAGTTTCTATGTATGCAGATTTGCTTCACTCCCTCATAGGAAAATGATTAAACGGAGATTAAATATGTCTGAGGGTACATTACCTTTCATATATCTTGGATCACCCATCTTCATTGGTAGACCTAGAACCAGATATTTCCAATTCCTGCTCGAAAAATATGACTCAATATTTAATAACTGGAAAAATTGGTGGTTGACAGCTGCTGGGAGACTGGTCTTAATCAATAGTGTCATGTTCTCTATTCCTCAACACTTGTGGGCTGTGCTTCAGCCAACAAAATCAGTAGTTTCTCAATTAAAGAAGAAGGTCACAACATTTTTATGGGGTGAAAATGAAACTGGAGATAAGAAAGTTTGGAAAAGCTTAAAAAACATTTCCTTCCCCACAGAGCAGAACGGACTTGGAATTAGAAATTTCAAAGACATTATAGATACCTTCTCACTGAAAATGTGGTGGAAACTTCAACTCGGATTAACCCCCTGGGCTAAACTAATCTGGTCATTACCTTCAAACAAAAGAAACTCTCAGAATTATCTTAGGATGTCATCTATCAACACACTGGCAGAAGCTCAAGTCAGAATCATTCATGGAGAAGGAAGGGCAAACTACTACACCTCAAATTGGACCAACTTTGGGAGCATACAGGACCATTTGGACTCACAAAGGGGAGAAATTCCAACTCACCTTTCTATTGCTGACCTGCTAAATAATAAAGATATATATCTACCTCTGTTGGCTGACCTACCACCACACTTTCTTTATTTTATATAGAATGCAACAATCAAGGAGGAAAGAAAAGACGGGCTTATATGGAAACCTTCAAGGGAAGGAGATTTCACCTTTAAATCAGCTTTCAAGGTCATCTCAGCAGGGAGAAGACCACACAGAATTCTGCATTCAATCTGGCACAACATGCTTCCCAGGAAAGTTTCTTTTTTCATGTGAAAACTGGCAAATTCCATACTTCCCTTTGATGATATTATTAGCTACTCGAACATTAGTCTAGCTTCTAAATGCCCAATGTGTGACAACTGTGATAGCATGTCTCATTTCTTCAACTCATGTGACATCTCTGCTAAGGTGTGGACTCATTTTGAAAACCTGATTGGTTTTAAAACCCCAACATTCCTATCCATTTTTGACAGATTAGCCTACTACTGGTCTACTAGAGGTGATACACCTGTGCATGGTTATATCCTGACATTAACACCTGTTTTCATTTACTGGCACATATTGAAAATAAGAAATAAACTTTTATATGAACCAAAGAGACCAATATTGAATAACATTCTAGAAGCTGTTAAAAGGGATCTATTTCAAACCTTTTGTGCACACCCTTGTTGGAGCAATCACAGTGAGGACATAGTTTGGGTCCAACTGGGTATCTCACCTATCTTTAAACCTAAAATGAGACCAAGACTGAGAACTGTCAAATGGAAATTGCCAACTCAGGACTTTAAGGTTAATGTGGATGCATCCTGCTCACCCAATAATAACATCTGTACTTTAGGTGTTGTGATTAGGAACAAAATAGGTTTTTTCTATAGAACTCTTGCTAAATCAGATCAGGAAACCTCTGTTTTACATGCTGAAATTAAAGCGCTCCTACTGGGATATCTATTTGCTGTTAGTTTGAATCTACCTACCTTTGAACTGGAATCTGACAGTAGACAAGCCATGGAATCAATCAAAAACCCTCTAAAAGCTCCTTGGGGTATCTATGAACTGGCTTTTGATATTCATTGCTTATTGAAAAACATTTGCATCTCACACACACTGAGACAGGGAAATATGATGGCAGATTATGTGGCAACCTTAATAGAAAGACAACCGGGAAGGGAAAAATTTATCTCATCCCAAACACTGGACCAAAAAGCAAAGGGATTGATATTTCTTGATAGAATAGGAGTACCAACTGTAAGAATTGATGGATGAAAATGATACAGCTCAGTTTGGCTTTTACTGCTTCCTGCAGGTCACTCCCTCTGATGGGAAGCTCGAAGAGGATGGAGGAAATCAACTTACTCCTGGCCGAAACCTTTGCTGGATCAGTGATTTTTTAAAAACATTTGGTTGCAAAGCCTTGTGATCCCAGATATGCCTGGCCAAAGCAAGTAATTAACACGAGGGGTGGAGATTACTTGTTTTGGAATCGCATCTCCTAATCACACTTAGGACATGTATAGTCATGATAGTTATTAGTTTTCTTCTCACTAGATTTTGAAGGCAACCTTGTTGCCTTGACCATTGTTGGAAACAAACTCATTGTATTTTTAATCTTACGGAAGGTTGGGGACCTAATAAATACCCCTCACCTAAGGGTGATTAATTTTTTAAAAAAAGTGGATTCTTTGATTATTGTTTTTATTGTTATGAATAATGAAATGCTCATTACCAATAAACTAGATTAGTGATAATTAATTATTTCACTATTCATTTACCTAAGGGGAACACTATGTAATTACCCCTCATTTTCTCC
>JAULKL010189635.1:0-12234 GCA_032355745.1 Rubia rechingeri
ATTTACAGTAAAAAAAATTCAAAAAAGTAGATTTGGGCAGTGGTCCGTCGCAACTCGCGATGGGCAGAGTATGCTGCCATCACATATTGGCTTCTTTTTGTCTAAGTGTAGTTGTTTCATCTCCCCATCTACATGGTCTTAATTGTCTTCAAAAAGTAGTCTTCACGGTCTTCAAATCTTCAAATCATCGAATCTTCAAACCATTACCTTGTCTCACAAAATCCTTATTAAAAGTGATAAGAGCGCTAAAGTCGCTCTTAAATTTAGTAATATAAATTCAAGGTACAATGGAGTATCCAAAGCATAAAGCATACCAAAATAAGTACAAAAGATCCCAAAATCATCTTATAATATGGACATATCAAATATCCCCACACTTGAACCTTACTCGTCCTCGAGTAAGAACAGATTCAAGAACACAAAGAAGTTCAAATGTCCCCATCCTAATTCTAATATTCCTTCAATCAAAACCTCACAAAACTCTAAATATCATTATTCCCAAAATATTCTATCACACACAACCCTTATTCCGAAATCTACCTAGATATACTACCTATCAATTCCCTAATTCCCATAGACGCATTTCCTAATCCCAATTTGCCAATCCCAAAATCCAATGGTATAAAGTAAGGTTAAAACTATATCAAATTTTCAAGTACGAACTTCACTTTATACCAATATATCAACCCAAAAATGAAGCATATCAAAAATTAAGAATTTCATACCTTGCTTCATTTTCCTAGCTAAATTACCCAATCCCAAGAAGTGTCATCGTGTTAGACTACCCAATCATCCAATTGTCAACCGCAACTTTATGACTCCAATGCTGGCAAATGAGTAGATATTTAACCAATTTTTTATATTTTCTCTCTTTCTCTCATTTTGCCTAGGAGGCCTTTTGGATTTTCATCCTAGCCACACATCATGTTTCTTTTGGATCACATCTCACCCACACATTTAGCCTCTCATTTTTACCTAGGCCACCCTTTCGGGTTCTCGGCCTATCTGGGCACCCAATGTTGCCAAAATTGCTCTATCAGGTTTTCAACTTAGCGGGTTTTCTCTTTCTTTTTTATTTTTAGGTTTCTATTTTTTTCATTTTTTTCAAATTTATCAATTTTTTTCATTTTCCATTTTTTCCAATCATAAATTGCCAAAAAGATTCCGCATGTCAAAACTACAAAAATATCCTAATGCATCAAAATACTGCATCCCAAAAGCAACAAAAAACATCCAAGTCAAAATCCAGAACATTCCAAAAAGAAATAGTGAATGATAAATCCCCTCCCCACAATTAAATACTACATTGCCTTCAATGTATCCAAAATTGGGCAAAACACAATACATATCGAAGTAGGGGGGTACGGGAAAATAAATGCTGACATTCACTGTTGTAGGATGAACCACCATGTCTGTAGCGCTGTTGATATAGACATTTGTTCCTCATTCTTCTGACATTCTCTCCCTGTGCCTCCATGCTCTGGGATCTTGTCCTGGGGTGCCACTAACGCATTCCTACATGTTCTAGACTCTGGATGCTAGCTGATCAACCTCGCCATCCATATCTAACAACTTTTGCAATATGTATAGGCTATTCTCGTAAATCATGTCGTGCAGCCAATAATAGAAATCTAACAGTGGCTGCTGCGATTATCCTACATCAGATCGAGTTGATGGTGCTGCGGGGAAGGATGTGATGAATGTGGTGCATCCTACGGTGGATCCATGGCATAGGGTAAATAATCTTTGTCAGACTGGACCTGGAGGTTATTAAGCTCCCACCAAAAACCTGCCTGCACTCTGCATCTGGCTCAATCGCCAAACAAGTCACCGGGTTGTCTAACTCCAGCTTGGTATGCTGGGGCTGTGGAAGTTTCATGAAAGTGACACCTATAGCCCCATACAACTAATGGAACTCCCGTGGATAAATTATGAACTTGATCAAGAGGAAGTTGACCATCCGGGTTAATGTAATGCTATAAGACTCCACCTACCAAGTCGTTGAAGGCTCTCAGGTGTGGCGATGCGCTTCTGGTCTGCAGGTAGGGTGATTATGCCCCTTAACGATATCTTACCCTTCTTCTTCTTTACCTCCTTTTGGACATTCGTGATCCAGAAATAGCCTATCCTCCATATTATGTTCCCTCACTAGTCAACTTCAAAGAAAGCAAATCTCATCATTCGGTACATTTGTTACCTCAGTGCGACAGAACATAATAGTGGAGAGCAAGCGATTCACATATCAAAGGGTCGGATATATGATCATATTGTTCTTGTCCCTCACATTCTGGATATTCCTGGTGATGGTATGCCAGAACACAAAAAACTTCTCAATAGTGGGAGTATGTCTCTCCAGATTGAACCTTGCCCGGATCTCTCCTTCGTCCCAACCAAATGCCTCCTCAATATCTGAGAGGCTCATCTAATATGATCTATCATTTTGATGAAACTAAATGAACCTCTTGCAGGGCACTCCATCCTTCTCCAAAGACTCCCTCACTGTGGATGATAATTCCAAGGTGTATCTTCGGTAGGTGGGTGCACCTCGTAACAAGAAACCTCTCATACCTCCTCTATCGAGGAAGCACTGGACTGGCTCCTTTAGCTGAAGGGAATCCAATGTGCTCTCATCAGTGAAGCACATCTCCTTGATCTTCCTCGAAGCTAACGAATCCTATCTCTCAACATAAGCGCTGGTGATCCGATGCAAACCCATAAATATGTTCACGGGAGGTGGTGGCATTGACTCAGTTACCAGAGGAGGTGGAGGTGGGGCAGAAGTTCATACTCTCTGTCTCTTCTTTGCGGTCATGTGTGTTCCAATATTAAACCACATCAGACACAAAGGGATATAGTGACAAAAATAAAGTAATTATATCTACTATAGTATGCACATATGGACAGATATAAAAACATTAATATAGAAATTAGCAAGCACGTTGAAAGTGATGTATTCAATACATTACCATCCTTCAAAATCCACTGTAATGGTTCAAGCATACCCCTATGTCCATACATGTGAATTTCAAAACCTACATGTTGTTGAATATATTCTTCCCTAATCACTTCCCATTTCAACAATTTAGGCCAATCAGCATAATTTTCAACAATTTGAGATCAAACACAGTTAACAACATATAATGTTCACATGTATATTACCAATGTAGAGTAACATATATCCAATATGAAATTCCCTAGAAGCGCAAATATAGACAATTAGCTAATATCCAAAGTATCATCCATCAAGATCACAGCCAAAACATCCACCCCAATAAATAGTTCATCAATATATTTGCCAAAATAAACATTTCATCCAATACCATCAAATACCATATCCAACTAGCCTAATCAACACATTCACAAAAATAAATTGTTGATCAACACTTCATCCAATACCAAAGCCTATCAATATCACAAAAGTAATCAGTTCCTGAACCTATGCCCTTGGATTTAAGTTCATAAACCTATTCACCATCCTTAATCCATATCAAAAAAATAATCAGTTCATGAACCTGTTCACCATTTCTAATCCACATCACAAAAATGATCTAAAATCAATATTCCAACAGTTTCCTACAAATTAACCCATTCAAACAAATCAACTATTTAATCAATATAACAATTCAAGAGCTAAGAGTTGAAGAAATTTACCAATTCGATTCTTAGGATGATGAATAAGCCAAACCCACAAAAATTCTTAACTCTAGGCACTTGAGATTTTGAAATCCCCAAAATTTAGGGTTTTGGGTTTCTTGGAGCAATTTGGAGTGGTTTAGAGTGAAATTGGGTGAAACTCTGAAGGGGAATGGGTTGGGAAAGATTCTGACCTGTAAAAATCTTATTTTCTAGCTGGATTTGGTGGCAGAAAGGTGAAGGAATGGTGGGGAAAGGCGGTGTATCACGGCAGAGGAGAAAGAGTGTTCTCAGAAATGGGGTTCTGCCTTTCTTTATTTCTTTTATGTATAGTGTCGCAACTCGCAATGGCATTGTCAGGAGTTGCGAAGATGGAGTCAACGGACACCCAAAAGTTAAACCTACATCGCGCTCACAACAGGCTTGTCGCGAGTCGTGAAAATTCGATCTTGGGACTTGCAAAATTTTCAAACTCTTCTGATTTCTCTTGTGATAGCAAAACGACCATCGTGACTCGAGATAGAGTGTCGTGACTCGCGACAAGTATGTCGCAACTAACAAAAATGTGTTACTGGGAATTGAATTTTGTCCAAAACTTTCAATTTCTGTCGTGATCGCGACAACACCATCGCGACTCGCGATACTGTATTGTGACTCGCAAGAGGTCCATCACAAATCGCAAAAAATGGACCTGGGAGTTGATATTTAATCCCAAACTTCTGATTCATGTCACACTCGTGACATGATTGTCACGACTCGTGACACCTCTCTCGCGACACGCGAAACTTTGTATTTGAAAATTCACATTTCCATAAACTAGTTCTGATTTTTGTCGCAAGCATGATAGGATTGTTGCGACTCGTAAAAAATGAAGTTGGGAGTTGGAAAAAATCAACTATTCATCGTGAGTCACGATGTAACTTTCACGACTCGTGACAGACAGGGTCTCCCGCACCTATAAAACAAATTTGGAAGTTACAAACTTTCAAGCCTTTCTTTCCTTCTCATTTCCTTCACACCTTCTTCCATCTGGTGCAATGCACTTTAATTGGCTAAAAAATCATGGAAAAAACAAACCTGTGAAAAGAACACAGCAAGATAATGAAATTAACGATAAAAACTTAAATTGAAACAACATCAACAGAAAGTCTAGAGTGATGATCTGAATGATCAAAACCAAATTCATTTAATGTTTTCAGCACAACTCACCTTCATTCTTTGACTTATTCACCACATGGACCGAAAATATCGGCTTCCTTTCCTCTATCCGGGATAAAACATTTGGGATCTACATCATCCCCTAACAATATTTTTTGCACATAGCTTAATGCCTCCTCATGTTCACTCAACATGTCTAGTAGCCCACCTTTGTTCCATGTAAATCTCAATCAAATGACCATCCATGGGTTGCTCTCCTTTCCCAAGAGATGAACATTTAAGAGTTTTTGGTGGTGGTTTGCACTCTTCCACCGAAGCCTTCTCATGAGAAGGAGGGAAACCCACTTTTTTAGGTTTTACCTTGTACACACAAAGGGTGTTGGAAGTTTCTTTTACCGTGAGGGTATTCACCATTGTTGTTTTCCTTCAAATTAGTATTAACAACATTTGCAATCAAAGCATCATATATGGAAAAATTTGAGGAACTACCATCATTGGGCTGAAAAACATCTAGCTTTATATCATTAATAATATTAATATCTTGGCAATAATGATGTCTACTATGATGATCAATAGAATTGGAAGTGTAAAATTCTACCTTCGTTCATTCAATTCCGTGGTTAGTGTTCCATTATGTAAATCAATTATTGTCCTTGAAGTTTTAAAAAATGGCCTTCCTAAAAAAATAGGTGTGGCACAACTATCACTCTCCATATCAAGGACATAGAAATCAGCAAGGAAAGTCAAAGAATCCACTTTCACGAACACATCTTTCAAAATACCTTTTGGGTATGTTCTAGAATGATCAGCTAGTTGGATAACAACCCTGGTTATGGGCAATGTGCCTAGATCTAGACTTTCACACAAACAATATGGAATCACATTAATGGAGGAACCTAAGTCTAGCATGGCCTTGTTAACATATTTCCATACTTTCTCACAAGGAATTGTAAACATTCCCAGGTCATCGCATTTAGGAGGTAACTCCTCATCACAAATGGCTGAGACATACTCACTCTTTCCACTCTTCTTTTTATTCTGCAGTTTTTGTTTCCCATTGATGGTACACAACTCTTTGATTTATAGCATTCAATAGAGTGGAATTTTAACCTCACATCTACAAAAGACTTCATAGATGTGTTTGTTGTCCTCCTTGGTCTTCCTATCCTTCAAGGCCTCGAAGGTTTTAGGCTCGAGTGTTTGAAAAATTTGAGCATGGGATGAAGGACGAAGAAGCAATGAATTCTATGGAATATCCCACACCAGATGAGGTTCTCCTATTTGAACAAATGGTTTAAAGGATACTAAAGGCCCGAGAAACAAGAGGGTAAGTTCCACACCAAAGATGCGGAGGTGGTAGCCCAAGAACTTGTAAGTTTACTAACTATTGAAGATAAAATTAGACCAAATAAATGTGATCCAATATTAGTAATTTACAAGAGGACTTAAAAAGAAAACAAGAGTCGAAGAGTTCGTCGGGGTTAGAAAGAAAGACATACTTGGTTTAGCGCTAAACAAGAAAGAACATATGGGTCGGGTTCAGGGTGTTGTCACTATTGCTACAAATAAGGACATCATTGTCAAATCTCGGGCAACGAAGGTTGATATTTCATCAAGTGATCAATAGAGAGACTGATGCTTAGAAATCTACACTTGCCTAACTAGTTTCTTATGTCTCACAAGAATCAAATGTGAGGAAAATGCCACTTGACTTTGAGAGAATCCTAGCATGTTATAATCCAACATCTTTAACTACCCCCAGCGCTTCTTCTCCAACAAACTCAACACATGACCACCCGGTGTGTGATAGTAGGCCTAAACCAACGTCTCCGACTTCAACAACACCTCTTGCATTTGATCGACTGAGAATGAAGTTGGCACCGGCCACCGAAGGAAACTTGAAGGCATAAGTAAATATACCACACTTTTCATACTCAATTATTTTATACTTTATTTTTAATTAGCTACACTTCTTGTGAATGATAATTCTTTGTCCATTCTTCTAGCCAAACATGTTGATAGTGAATGTCATATCATTTTGGAAGGCAAAGTGTACACATCTATACAATTGCATAATCATAAGCCAGTCGCTAAGGAAAACGTGGTGGTAAATATCACTAAAGCCCTCGTACATGGTATAGTTCATCCTATCCCAGATGTCGAGGCAACTACAGTGGACGAGGCGGTGGGAATATTTGTTGAGTGGCCTACATTTGGTGTATATTCTGGAAAATTGGCCCTCCAAGAAGGTAAAATAAAAAAATATGGTGGCTTCATATGACATGAGTTGAGACAATAGTTATGCACACAACATTCCAAACCAATTTCATGTAGATTGACGCAAGGATTAGTAGCCCCGCCAAATTGGCAAGTATATTGGAGGATCCAAAGGCTACAAAATACCATGTCCCTACAGTGAAGCCACCTCACTCAATACCTTGAAGAATGGCTCTCTAAAGAACATCTACACGATCGTGACAACTCACCCTCCCTCATCTTCGTAAAAAATTACAATGAAAGAAGTTGGTATTTTCAGGTAAAAGGTAAATCTAATCATCTGGAATGAGCATTTCGTGACCTTATTCCATTTAAATAATGTCCCCTCTCCCGTGATGCAACTAGATTGCATGTAAGTATGAATCCATCAACCAAACTTTATTCATTATTGTAATTTTTGCGTTGCCCATCAGTCTATCTAGACTTACTATGTATGTAGGATTTTTCATGTACAACCTATTTCCAAAATGAAAGGGTGGATATGGTTTCTTTGCCCATTGAAGATCCAACATGAACATGTGGCGGTGGAAGAGCGTTTATGATACGAAATCAAAAATTTCATTTATTATATTTTTCTTAGTTTAGTATTTTTAGGAGGTCAACACTATACTCTTTTACCTACTGGGTTTTTTTATGAGGTAGTGTGCTCATATTTAAAGTTAATTTGGAAATATTGTAATTTAAGAGTTTTCATTTAACTAGAATTAGATTTGGTAAGATTAGATAAGGCAATATTTATTGAAGATTAGCTTGAATAAATTTCAGCCATATATACTCATTTTATTTTAGATATTTTAGTTAGATATTTTTTTAGCTTCTAAAAGTTGGCATAAGTTGATTCAGTTTCTATTTGTGATTAGGGTTTCTGGCCAAATTTTACCCTATAAATAAAGGGGTTCAGCCGATATATTCCACACAACCTTTTATTAATCAAATATTCAGAATTTTTGAGTTATACTCATTTCTTGCGAGCGCCTTCAATGTGGATTAATCTTGCGGGTTAATTAAGTATCAATAACCTTGTGAACTAATCACGCGGACTAGTTAGTGGTCAAGTCGAGATTGAGAGTACCCCGAGGGCTAGACTCTGGAATTTCGTGCAACTACACTAGGTTGGGCGAGATTCCTTGTGTGGTCAAAGATCTAAAATTTCATAATCCAAAGTATTCACAAGGAGATTCATGTCAATTTAGCTTACTTGAACTCCCACTTGATGGAAAAGAAGAATGCAATATATATATATATATATCGAACAATATTACGAGAGGGGAGTCAACTGTACTTACTTACTTACAATTTCTTAGTGTAAAATATATTATGGTTTATCATTAGTTTATGCCAATTTCATATTTTAGCACAAGCTGGATGGTCATTGTCTTTGTTATTCCCTCAAACACGATGTTCTGGTTTGATCCATTACATCAGATGCCCCCCGAGACTATTTCATTCGTAACTGCAAAGGTGATGACGGATCCATTGGTTAAGTGCACAAGTCATTCTATTGGAGGTCCCCAAAGGTTAGAATTTACAACAACCTATCAATTTGAATTAATTATTGCAATATGTGAATAACTATGTTTTCATAAAAAATTGTGGGTACGGTAAGCATAGAAAACAATCGGCCCCAAGGCAAATCAGTTATTATTACATGAGGTTTATGAAGTCTTTTGTGGCGAATGTGAATAACAATCCACATGATCTACAAAAGTTTTAATTTATTATCACATTTTGTTTCAATAAACAATGACAAGACGACGCTCAACCTCTGTTTTCATTAACTGTTTACTCCATTTTGTGAGAATTTTGATAACTTTTATTGTGTATTGAAGGTGTAGTATTTATATTTCTTATGTGTATACATTATGCTAGCTATACCTACATTTCATCTGAATGGTGTTCGACGCCGGGAATTTTTTTGATGAATACTGTATTGCTGTTTATATTTCAAGTAATGACGTCATGCACATATAATTTACCATTCGAAAATCCCGACCCCTTCAAAGCAATGTTGCTTACTGATCGTTACACATTACCGATGGTATCTCAAAATGACCGAGATAGTTCTAAGCGACATCGCAAGCACCTCGTACATCCCATTTGGGGCACCTAGGTTGCATCACCACAAGCGACGTTTGTTTATTATAACGACGTTATGTCAACCCATAAGCCACGTCAGCAACGCTTGGTTGTCGACCAAAGTGACGACAGTTAACATACTAATAGACTGCCATGAATTAGTTCTTTTTGATGCCGTGCTATGGTCGACATTGGAATCATCGCATACCTAATTACCCTAGGTTTTTTAAAAAAAACTTCAGTAAAAATTAACATTTACTGAAGGTTCAAACCACGATCAAAAATCACAATATGCGACCTCGATTAGACAATAGTGCGACATCGCTCACAATTACAAACAACTTCCCTTCCTTCAATTTGCGATGTCGTCAAGGATGATGTTGTTGGTTTCCATGAAGATCAGCCGCCAGCACATATAGACCGACGTCGCACATTTATTGGTAACACCGTTGGCTACTGACTTTATACCTCGGTTCATTTCCCTAAAAATCGAGGTAAATTTTTTTTCTCTTAGTTTTGAACTGGGCTAAAAAATTTACTCTTTACTCCGGCCACATTTACCTCAGTTATTTTTGGCCAAAAACTGAGGTAAAAATCCATCCAGAACCAAGGTAAAAAGTGTTGTTTCTTGTAGAGGTAGTATTCCCCATAAATTGAACCCAATTGATCCATTGGATTCAATTACCTTGGGAAAAACTAGAAGAATTAAACTAAGAGAGAAGGGTTAGTCTCTTTCTCGCTCTACCTACACTTAGGAAAACTACGAGAGTAAATGAAAACTAATGCCAAACTTCCTAATTTCTTAAACCCTTCTAAACATATGTTCTTTTATATGGTAGGTAGGAATTGGGCTGGAAAAGAGGCCCAAAAGGGTAAGAAAACCATATTTGGCAAACAGTACAGGCCGTGCAATAGGGCACGAGCCATCGACTGGGCGTATATCCTCCGATTTTCTTAGGACACGACCGTGTATTTTTTGAAAGCCTTTGGCTGGAAGCATCATATGAGAATTTAAACTACGAGGCTAGTGTGATTCTTTGCAGGCCGCCGGATAGATGCTTAATTTCATCATCTGAGTGGCGCAGGCCACTTGTTGGGAGCCGATTCCTTGAAAACTGATTGGTGGGGTCATGAAAATATTCACGGGGAAGTGGCAAGGTCTTAGGATATTTGATGAGCACGTTTATGCATGCATTTGCCGATCCATTTGACACATTTATTATCATTTTTTGTTTGGTTGATTGCTAGTTTTTGTTAGCTTTACACGATAGAGGGTTTAGATGGCCATTTTTGGTTTTCTTATCTAAATCCCAAGTTTTGTAGACTTAATTGTAGTTAATGAACACTTTGTATAAACAGGCACCTAGATCTTCCATTTTTATCTCATTAGTAGGTTGCTCGTCAGTACTTTTTATCATCTTCTTGTAGAAGGCTATCCGTGAGGGTGGTAGAAGAAATTTGAAGGTTATAATAATAGAAGGTAGAAGATATCGAAGTCTATTTGCAAGAATGGTAGTAGTTTGAAGGCCACGGACTCCAAAGCATAGTAGGCCACACACTCCAAAGCGTAGTAGGCCACTGACTCCAAAGTGTCAGCCAAAAACACAGTTCCGACCGATGGCCCATGCTGGTTGACATAGACCCCATCAGAACGAAGCCACAGCTTGTGCCATGACCAATGGCCCACACCATGACCAATGGACCATGCCAGTACATAGGGGCCTCGGCTATAGGGACCGTACCAGATGCCTCCTCACGTGCCGTTTGCGGCTGCTAGGGTTTCTTGCAATTTTTTGGGCCTTTATCAAGGCCTAATTCTCTACTACTATATATATAGACCCTTGACTACGAGGATTCAAGTTAATTTCCACTATTCATTTTAAGGAGTGGATTAAAGAGAAAAAAATACTCTTCCCTCTCTCTAGCTTAAATTTCTTTCTTCTCTTTATTTTTCTTTTGCCCAAAAGTGTTGAATCCAATGCAATATTTGGGTTCAGTTCTTAGGGAGTAGGGAATTAACTTGGGGATTATATTTTTAGTCATGTAATAATGTTTATTAAGTGAGATTTCCTTGATTAACCTATTTCTATGTGATTTATGATATTATATTGGCTTGTTCTTCATGTTTGTGAATTGCATGATTTTCACACTTAGTTAGCTCACACCAAAGTATACTTTCATGTTGCCGGAATATTGATACCCCCCGGGGAGAGAAACCCAGATGCGCTTGGGGTAACGATGGGTGTGGATCCATGCAGGCATGGGAACATAGGTTGTCATTGTTAACGTAACGATCTACCATGCACTAGTAAGCTGACAAGTTGGTCCAAAGGGTAGCAAGTAGAGATAAATAGAGTAGTAAACAAGGGTTAGCTTCACCCTACAACCATCGATAAGGTGCTTCACAACCTTTTCCTTTTTAGGCCTAGAGAGAAGCAGTCGTGGTGTAGTGCCCGGGGTGTAATCGCACGGAGGATAATTAGATCTTCATGGCAGGCAGGGTCGTCGTCGCACTCCCCTAATTACGGATGCGGTGCCAATGGAATATTACGTTCGCACCCTACGTGACAGGTATGGTAAAGTGTTGACCATCGACCACACCACGTGTCATGAACACTAGAATAGTCTTATAGTTATATGTGATGAAATCAATGATCGAAATCAAATTAATCATGTTACACAAATATTCCTCGAATGCAAGTTTTTATAGTTCATTTATGTGATCAATTGCATGATTTGTAGTTGTTAGTTGAAACCCCCCCCCCCCAAATGCTTTATTTTATCAATATTGATTATTCCTAACACGTGGTCGGATTGATGACCTATTCACAGCCGCGCAATATGGTATGGACCATACTTCACACTTTGAATGGTACTGTCCGTGCAACTCTCTGCGACCCTTGCCATGACCCTTTAGCACCATCCAGTTTGGCTAGCACGTCCCGTGCTGTATAACATGGCCGTGCTAGCTCTTCACTTGTTCGATCTTCGACTTCTTTTCTCCTCCTAGCGTGATTCCTTCTTCTACCACATTTTGACTCGTGGCTTTCCATCTACTACCATGCTTGTGAATGACCTTCTACTACCTAC
>JAULKL010193910.1:0-12203 GCA_032355745.1 Rubia rechingeri
CTTTTCATTACTACCCACAATGAGCAAGTCATCTACATATAGACATAGGATTACATATCCATTTTCCGTGTCTTTCACGTAGACGCACTTATCACACTCATTGATTTTGAAACCATTTGCTAGAACAGCATGGTCAAACTTCTCATGCCATTGCTTTGGAGCTTGTTTGAGACCATACAATGATTTCACCAACTTAAAGACCTTTCCTCCTTGACCTGGAGCGCTAAAACCCTCAGGTTGCTCCATGTAGATTTCTTCCTCTAAATCTTCATTCAAGAAGGCAGTCTTCACATCCATTTGATGAACTTAAAGCTTACGCAATGTGGCGATAGCAAGTATCATTCTAATGGAGCTTATTCTCGTGACAGGAGAATAAGTATGAAAATAGTCAAGACCTTCTTTTGTCTATAACCTTTGATTACAAGTTTTGCTTTATACTTGTCAATCGAACCATCAGCTCATTTTCCTTTTGAGGATCCATTTGTAGCCCAGTAGTTTACACCTAGGTGGTAAGTCCAATAGCTCCCAAGTATGATTTTGTAGAATCGAGTCGATTTCACTATTAATCGCTTCTTTCCACATAGGACCCTCAGACGAATTTACAGCTTCTTTATAGCTTTGTGGCTCACTTTCCAGCATAAACGTTAAATAATCAAGACCAAATGACTTCTCAGTCCTAATCCGTTTGCTTCGTCTAGGTTCATCCCCTTCTTTCTCTTGATCCTCAAGATCATCTGGAATTCCTACATCTTCGTCAACAGACTCAATGGTCATCTTTGATGATCCAGCCTTTTCCTTGGCAGGAAACACATCTTCAAATAAATTTGCATTCCTTGATCCCATGATCGTGTTCTTGTGAATCTCGGGATGAAGAGATTCGTGTACAAGGAAGCGATAAGCACTAATCTCATGTGCATATCCTATAAAGATACAATCAACCATTTTAGGTCCTATCTTTAGCTTCTTAGGGGGTGGTATCAACACCTTTGCAAGGCACCCCCACATTCGCAAGTACGTAAATGACGGCTTCGTGCCTTTCCACAACTCATGGGGAGTCGCCTTCTCATCCTTACGTGGTATCTTATTTAAAAGATAGTTGGCCGTCAAAATGGCCTCCCCCCACATGCTTTGTGGCAACCCAGAACTTATCAACATCGCATTCATCATCTCCTTAAGAGTGCGATTTTTACGTTCAGCCACACCATTTGATTGAGGCGAGTATGGGGCAGTGACCTCGTGAATAATGTCATGTTCAGAACAATAGTCCCTAAATGGCTCTACATATTCACCTTCACAGTCACTACTAATCACCTTGATCTTCTTATCAAGTTGATTTTCAACTTCCGTGTTGTAGAGAACGAATTTCTCAACTTCCGTATTGTTGAGAAATCGCACGCTCGGAAACGACCAAATTCTATGCTCTGCATTTAAACAAATTTTTTGTTTATATAATTAAGCGAACAACACTTACATTATAAGATGATTACGTGATAATTAGATTTTTACGAGTTCTTTCTTTTTTGGCAAAGTCTTGGGGTTAACTTATAATTATAGAAAGGTAAAACATTTCTGTTGCAATATTAAATTTTATTATGCAACGTACATTAGTTATAAGTTTATGACTCGATTAATGCAACCCAAAATTTTTATCTTAATTTCTTCTAATTTGAATTTTAAACTTTGGTCTTTTCATAACTTATAGAAATATCGTCTTCCAAGAGACGGACTCTTTTTTTTGGGAGGAAAAAAAACTGACCCCGGATGCAAATTGGGGTGAAAATTAAACCTAAAAATATTTGGTCCTTTATTTTATTTTTCTTTTAAAAAAATGAATAAGGAGCGTCCTCTAACTTCCTTTATTTTTTATTTATAGCTCATACATAACATAATAAAAAAGGAAAACAAAAACGGAATGAAGAGAATGTATTTGTTGAATGCGTCCTCTAATTTCTGACTATTAAAATAAAATTAAAAATAGCAAATGCGTCCTCTAATTTATTTATTTTTTAAATTTTGAACGTCTTATTTACTAGAATAAAAAAAGGAATGAAGAGAATGTGTCCTCAATGTTTTATTAGTTCTAAAAGTATTCTCCGATTCCTAGAATAAGTTTTATTTATTAAATATTCTGATTTTCCTAGAATTATTGAATTTAAAAAATAAATGAGATGAATAGAGAAAAATGGCATAAGGTAAAGAGACATTTTCTAAGTAAAATCTTCAAAAAGATGGGTCCTTATTTACCTTGACATATCATAATAGAGAGCATTTTCGCAGAGCATATATGACAAACACAGTCATATAAGACAGGTTCTGATAAATATATGCTCAAACCAATCAAATTTATATAATTGTCATTAGAGAATCATTAATCAATATAAATTATTATTTTTGCAGAGAATCAACAAGAAAAAGCCCTGAAAAGGAGTACTTGGGAGGAAATGAGAAAATAGATTTTCAATAGAAATCCCTCTCTTTCAATGACAAGCCGTCTGAAAATTAATTCAACTAATTCCGAGTGGTTTAACCTCTGTATCAGTGTTACATGTTTCTCAGGTATGAGATGATCATAATACACACCGACATTCAAATCAAACTTAATCTAACCCCTTTATACAAGTACACCATCAAAAACATCGTAGAATTGCATTATACAAATATAGAACATATAATTACATATTCAGAAAGATGTTATTATTCAACAACATAAATTCAACTCCTCAATTTATAATCATACACTCTTCAATTGTCATCAAGCAACCAAAGCAACCAAATCATACACTTACTAATTTACATACTATAAGAACTTCAATGATTTCTCTTTCTCAATATAAAAATTGAACTCAATTAAAGCACACAATTCTAATATGCTCATAGTCAGTACAAACTCATACAAACCATATCGAATAATTACACAAAAACATATAACATAAGTTCTAAAAAAAGGTAAAGAGTGAATTGATTGCAACATAATTTCTGGAAATCACAAAAATTACCTTCTGACCACGGGTAAACTACCAGGCGGCGCGTGTGGTTCACGCACAGGACAACTGGCGGCGCGTGAGTTCCAAGCGCGGGATCACCTGCGACGCTAAAAGGAAGTCCGATCCGGCGAGAAACAACCTACAAACCCCAGCAAGCTTTAAACAACAATTTCAATAAACTAATTGTATATCTAAGAAAAATGGCGAAGAAGGAAGGCTAGAAGAGAGACGCTGAATTATAACCGATTTGGCGATGAAAATGGCGAAGAAGGAAGGCTGGGAGAGAGACGCACAACGTGAGCCCAATGAAGAAGGAAGAAGACGACGTTTTTCCGGTGAAGAACAGAGTAAGCCCGGCGGTTTTACGTTCGGCGACAGAAGAGTGGGTTTTTATGTTCGGCGGCAAAAGGGTTCTCTGATTTGGGAACAAAAGAGGAACGAACACAAAAGAAGAGAATGCATTTACTAAATGCGTGCTCAATTTTTTTATTTTAATTAAATGTCATTCCTCAATTGTTCCTTTTTTGCCTTTTTTAATTAAATACAGCGTCCAAGAATTTAAAAAAAATAAAAAATGATGAGGAAGCGAATATGTCCTTTATTGGTCATTTTTTTAAAAAAAGGATAGTTCTGAGGACGCATTCCCTATTTGCATCTACAACCGGTTACCGTAGCACCACTTATAGAATTTTCTCAATTTTTACATGTGAAATCACTTTAGAAAACTACTTTCTAATACTCGTGTTGCTAAAAGTAGAACTACTAATAAGTGGAGACAACTAAATGTACGACTTTGCATACACTGATAATGCTGCAATATCGGTTCAACATCAAATAAGAAAATATTTTCCAATTAAATTAAATACAACGTCCAAGAATTAAAAAAAATAAAAATGCTGAGGAAGCGAATACGTCCTTTATTTTTCAATTTTTTTTAAAAAAAATGATAGTTTTGAGGACGCATTCCCTATTTGCATCTACAACCGGTTACCGTAGCACAACTTATAGAATTTTCTCAATTTTTACATGTGAAATCACTTTAGAAAACTACTTTCTAATAATCGTGTTGCTAAAAGTAGAACTACTAATAAGTGGAGACAACTAAATGTACGACTTTGCATACGCTGATAATGCTGCAATATCGGTTCAACATCAAATAAGAAAATATTTTCCAATTAAATTATTACTATAACATCAACAAAAAATTAGTGAAAAAATCACACTTAATAAATTTATATATTAATTGAAATCCTAAGTTTTCAATCAATTTATGTCTAATCACAATCAAATTAATCGTGCTATATAATTAAAATCAATATATATCTAAAATTAATAAAACAATCAAATAACTTAATTAAATAACATAATAAGTTAATTGAAAATGCATACCTCATTAAGAATTGAAATGTTCTAAATTGGGAGAGCTGTGATTTGAGTTCCACGGCTAAATGCTCCTGTGCAAAAAAATCGTTAAAATGGCCAAATTCCAATTCATCCTCCTCCTCAACCTTTAACAAATTCATCCCAAAAGCTAAGAACGAACTTCAAGGATTAAAATATGTACAAAGTTATTCTGTAGTTGAGTGATTGAGCGAGAAGTAGAGCCTCTCGGACTTGCACTTGCAGCTCCCGCGAGATGCGACAGTGAACGGCGGATGGGTGGATGCAGTGGCGGATTTAGAAAATAGATTTATTGGGGGAACGTTAATAATAGTTAATATATATTAGAAAATAAAATATAGGGAAAAAATATATTAATGAAATTTTAATCACGGTATAAATAAAATTATTTTACAATATTTCTATAAAAAATAATATTTCGATAACATTTGATAACTCTTTCTTCAAGAACTCAATAAGATATATTTTTTCGACGAATACAACAAGACAATCATGGATTGAACTAGAAATTTTATTCCATTGCACATAATTAGTACATTATTAGGTGGTATATAATGTATATTTAGATTCCTTCTTTCAATAATTTTCTTGCAAATTATCCCGAGAAAAATCAATTTAAACAAGAAGGGTACAAACGAACTCTTAAGTCAAGTAATCATGTGAGTATTTTGTTTTATGATGATGAATGAATAGAATGATAACTTGCCAAACTTTTATATTTATAAACATAGAAAGAAAATCGTTTAGTTGTTGTAGTAGAAGATAAAGAGATTTCTTTAGAAAAAATAATACTTATATATATCAAGTATAAAATTTATGATGTTTGAAATGGACAAGTGAAAAGTTATCCAATCAATAAATATATTCAATGTTGCTGAAAATTTACTTATAAATATTAGGAACAAATGTATAATTTAATTTTAAAATATAAAAAAATGAAAGTATTAAGCATTAAAGGTGGGGGTCACGTGCCCCCACCTTGGATCCGCCAGTGGGTGGATGACGGATGGCGGCGCAATTGAGCACGGGAAGAGCAGAGGCACTGACTGTGAGATGAGTTCCAAATAGCAGATGAGGGTTTGATTGAGCCAATAAATTTGGGGATTTTGGTGAATGATCCCATCGATTAGCTAAATTGGGTTTAACCCCAAATTTTTATTTTTATTTTAAGAAATCAAAATGATGTGGTTACGCCAACATAAAACGACGTTGTTTTGTTTAGTGAAGACAAAAATAATAATAAATATTAACTCAATACTTAAACGATTGGCTCCAAATGAATAAAAAAACCCATCATCTTCATCAGAACGCCGAATGGAACAGGGGGCGCTGCAACAAAACCTAAGGGTGGTGGAAGCCATGGATTGTGATGGACCCTCTCGCCCCCCTGGTTGGCTCTATACATCTTTTCTTTGACTGCATGGGTACTTAATTTGTTCTTTCACGTGTATAAAATGATACCCAAATTTTAATGAAATGCACCTTTTTGAAATATAAATACAAATAAGATGTGAGTATCTTTAAAAGACATAATAAAAAAATATGACGGGGAATTGTAATTTAAAAATTGATACTATTTTGACTATTTCCTCTAATTTACATACTCCATATCAAGAAAATTTCAAAGTCAAAGTCACAATATAAATGTGAGTATCTTTATAAAGATGAAGTATCTAAATGCCTAATTACTATTTTTTCCAATTTGAATAGGCATGAGTATGAGTTTAGAACACGACTCAGATCTATAGGGTCCAGGCCTATTGATTAGGTATTGGTTTAAAAGTTTTAGATTCATCGAATCTAGTTTAATTCTGGGTCTAGATTTAAGAAAATAAACAAATATTACCCTAAACATTTCCATCATTAATGGTTTTTAATGAAAAAAATTAGTGAGAATAAGTATTGCTCGCATGTTGCACAAATTTATACTTAGGTAATTGAGGCATACAAAGTGTACGCACCTTAATCACACGTATGTATTTATGCATAAGTAATCAATTTAATATCTTCATGCAAAATTATTAAAATTGGAATACAGTCTCTTACTATATTAACTGTATATCAAGTTTCATATTAAAAACTATAATTCAAAATAGTTTACGCTTTCTTTATTATCTAAACTTAGCACTTTTCATGCACGATGATGCACAATATGTATAATATAATTTTATATAATTTAAAAATTAATTGTATAGCTGGAATTTCATACATTCAAACAAGCAGGATAAAACATGCGAAGATTAGTTTTAGTCGACAATTTGATCACTGTTAAACATGCTAAGATTAAGATTCCCATCAATGTGCCTTCGAACAGGGGTGGTGACTTTGATAGGGTAGTTTATTTCAGTGGCAGTGTCATGAAAGATTGTAACTCGGAACCGCGACTTTTCAACTGATTTGAAGATTACGAAATCATTCTCTTCAATAGTATAAAAGTCTCTGAATTCTTTCAAACTAGTATGTAGCCAAGCCTTTCCATTAGCGTTCTTCACCAGCTCTATAAGCCATGCAGCTCCAGGCAAGTCCATCAAAGTCACGAACTCATAATCGAATCTTTCAGCAAATTTTTGCACGAAAATGGACGGAATTCCATGCCAGTGTTAACATGCAAACATGTAACCGAAATTATACGAGTATATAAAATTTTGTAATAGTTAATTGTCACACTTCTGCATGAAATCACTCATTCTTTTGCAATAATTTTAATATACTTAAATTTAAATTTTGCAATACATTGATAAATAATTTTCATCAAACTACAACCTTAAAAATCAATCCTTGAGTTTCAATGTTGGTAATCCAAAACAAACAAAACCTCAACTAATCGTTTGGCATGTTTATGGTTCAGAATACTGAAAAGTTATCATCGCAAAAGACTCCCATTAAAACAAATCAGAAAGTTGTCTTTACGACGAATGTGTGCCAAAATCTCCTCAAATTCCAATTATTTATCTTCTTACATCATTTTTCTCTGCTACACAAAAGGTAGCAATCTCTTCTCCTCTCTTTTGTCTTGAAGTAATTATAATGTCTTGATTTTAGCTCAAAATACAGTAATTTTGGTACTAGTGTTATCTTTGTGTTAATTATGTGCTTGTACGTATTGTTAATGTGCTTGTGCATAGAATGTGCAAGGTTAGCCTTTTACTTTTTCATTTTAATTAAGTTGATATATTTTTCATGAAATAAAATAAAGTACGCAAAATAGTTGCATGCATTGAAATTATTACTATAATTTTCTTTTAGTTCAGTTCAATTGTGTTTGATTCAATCCAGTTCATTTTTGTTCATCGCAGTTCGTACAGTTAAGTTTGGTTCACTCTGATTCAATTTTGTTCATTTTAGTCTATTTTGTCCAGTTCGAACAATTCAGTCAAGTTTCGTTCAACCTATTCCAGTTCAATTCAGTGCAGTTCAGTCCGCCTTATTCCAGTTTAATCTGATTATTCCAATTCATTTCAATCCAGTGCAATTTAGTCCAGTTTTAGTCAAGTTCATTCCAATCCAATTCAAGAACGTCTTTCAAGAGATGGACTCTATAAATAATAGCATGTGAATTAAATAATTTATTTACATTTTTAATAATAATATAAATGTTATGACGTAACTTTAGAATTCGAACTCTTACGTTATCGAGTTTGAAGTGAACAATCTGAAATTATTAGAATTGAGTTGAGTTGAGAAGAGCTGAGAAGTGTTGAGAAGAGTTGATTGGAGCTGAGATGAATTGAGAAAAGTTGAGAAGAGTTGAAAAAAATTAAGAAATACTAAAAAAGCTGAGTTGAAATTATTATATTTGAAATAAACTGAACTGCACAGGGTCTTAGTCTTCTGAAGAATGATTACTTGCTTAGCCAGCTAGAATGATTATGCAATTAATTTCAGAAACTTAAAAAAACAAATCATATTTCTAACTGATATAAAAATTTAGAGAGAAGTGCTTTTATAACCCTACCTAGTTTACATAAGTGCCAATATAACCGTTTGATAATCGAAAGTGCAAATATAACCCTAAATAGTTGATGTAAGTGCAATTGTACCAATTCCTACAGATTTTGACCGGAATTCGGCAAAACAAATATTTTACCTCTCAATTTTTTTAAAATGAAAAAGAAAGAGAATTACATTATACCCTCCAAACCCTTCTTCATATTTTCTTTATTTCTCCCCCATTTATTTGTCTAGCAACCGAAGCTGGGGTTGAATTTTGGACGGAGAGCAGGGACTGGGCAAATTTGGTTGGAGTGGGGAAGGGGGTGAAGTTCGTCGCCAAAATTTGTTGGCAAGATTTGTCGGCCGATTGGGGAAGAAGGCGGAGTTCGTCAGAGCGGGGTTTCGTCGGAGAAAGGGCCTCTCAGCGGTGGATCTCGAACGGGCTCTCGGTGGTGGCTTCGCCGGTGGGTGGCCTCGTCGCCGGGTCTCATCTGTGGAGCGGGTTATAGTTGGAGAAGGAGTGGGATGTCGGCGGCAAGCTGACGGTGGTGGTGGTTGCATGAGGGGCAAAATTGTCCAAAACACTTTCAGATTTTAGGTTAAGGGTATTTTAGTCATTTTATGTATGGTGAAAGTCAGTCAATGCCGGAAATAGTGTGTTCGGGTTATATTGACACTTATGTTAACTAGTTAGGGTTATTTTTGCACTAAAAATTATCTGAGAATTATATTGATATTTAGTCAAAAATTTATCCAATTCAAACAGACTACAACTCTGAAATTCAGTTTTTTAAGGACAAATTGGTCATTTCCTTTTTTCTTCAAAAGTTACTAATATAGTTAGAGAAAATTAGCTCGTGGAATCAAATAAGAGTACTCCTTTCGTTTCACTATATTTGACACTACAAATATACTAGGTATTTTTTTTTGCAAGTTAAATTGTGTAGAGAGAATTTAGTGAAGAGGGTAAAATATTTAATTAGAAATTGAAAATAATTCATTTTCACCATAAAGGAGAAAATGACAATCCCACATAAATAAATGAAAATAAAATATGTGTCAAATTTAAGAAAACAGATCAAGTAAGATGTTTACAATGCATGGGCAAAACAATTGTAAGAAAAATAGGCAAACATTTTCATTTCTTCTAATGAACGAGAAGTACCAAACTGCCCATGTCCATCTCCTCATTTTTTTGTGTATACTGCATAAAAACCAGCTTAGTACCTTTACATTTCATATTTGCAACGTTTAGTTTAATTTTTGAGTTAAGTGCTAAAATGACCCTATGTTTTGGTCGAAAGTGTCAATATAACCCTGTAAAATATGAAAGTGCATTTCTAACCCTATTATTTGTTTGAAAGTGCCAATCTAACCCTGGGAACCTTAATTTGGCCAGAATTACGTGAATTGACTGTTATACCCCTGTTAAAAATATAAAAAAATCAGAAAAAGTTAAAGGACAATTACACCCTCATATATATTAATCAAATCGTATCTCCTCATCTTCCCTTCTTCTCAGATCTACTCCGCCTGACTCAGCCTTCTGCCACCATTTTTTCAATTTTTCCCTTCTGCTTCTTCTCCGTCTGCTCCCCCCCACCGCTGCTCGGCTTCCCCCACCCGTCGCTCTCCTTCTTCTCAGATATATTTTCCTCTTCTTCCTCTCCCACCACCGCTCGCCTTCATTTGCTTCTACTTTCCCCCTTTTCCCTTCGTTTACTTCGGGGTGGGGCGATGGCGTGGGGCTGGTCGCGGCGGGGTGGCTTCAGGTTTGGGTTTTGCAGGGTGGCATCGGGGTGGGGTTGGCTAAGGGAGAGACTCGTCGCCGGGTCGGGGCGGGGATGGGTGGGCTAGGGGGATTTCTGCAAATGGTTTAATGATGCCCGATTGATTTATTAAGGCTATCCATACTCTCTTTCCCAGATTTTTTGTGCTTGATGTGTGTGTATATGTATTTTCCTCATTTGACTATGCTTTTATGGAAGTATGAAATCTTCAAGACAATGATTTACTCTTTGTTGCAGGTTTATCTGACTCTGTGATGTGCACTTGTAGCACTAGCTTTTGGGTCTTATCTTCACATACTATGGAATATTGGGGGTGTGCTTTCCACACTGGGTTCCATCGGAAAAATATTTTGGTTACTCTCTACTCCTCCGTATAAAGAGGTATGTTTCCGTATGTTTCTTAACGCCGTGCGTGCAATTAATATCTTTGAAATGATTTGTACATACTAATGTTTGCTAGTCTCACATGGGTAGCAAAGGAGATTTTCTCTGTTGTTGGCTTCTGCGGCCGTCCAAGATAAATATATTTTAGTTCACATGGGCTACAGAATTCTATATTTTAGTTTCCCTGCACTCTGGGAGCTGTTTGTCACCATATACTACAGAACTCCATGGGGCTTTAATTGGTCCTCTGATTGCCCTTGCCATTGATATTAATCCCAAGTATGTGTCTTATAGGGTTCCAGAGCGTTATTGGCTTGAGTTTTACCGTTTGATTTTTGGTTTCATTTAGATGTAGTTTGTGCTGCTTTTTGCTTTGTTGTTTCGGTGGCTATGTTCTTTCTTGTTTTTGTAGAAACTTATTCACGTGTTTGTTCATGTGTATGTTATGGAGATGAAGATTCCAGTGGCGACGAGAGGAAATCCATATTTCGTTGGTGGAAGAGCAGCGGTGGCAGTTATGAATGGAGAAAAAGAAGAACCCTAGGGGCACTTTTGTCATTAGATTTTTAGGTTTAATACTAGGGATATTTTAGTCATTTTAGATTTGGTCAATGCCGGAAAATACCAAGTCAATGCCTGAATAGTGGCAAAAGGTTATATCGGCACATTTGATGCAAAAGTTAGGGTTATAATCGCACTTTCAAATTATACAGAGTTATATTGATACTTTTAAAAAATAATAGGGTTATATTTGTATTTTACCCAAATTAATTCTTCCATGTTGACAATTCTCGCTAATTAAGAAGCATTTACTTGTTGAAGTGAACGTTAACTTTTGGTCGTCAATTAAAAATTTGATCAGCAATGCCAGTTTCCCAGGCAATAAAGTGCAAAGTTTGTTTTTGAAGCTCATGAGTTGACTTGTGTTATTTCCGCCTTCCCATTCCATCTATAAAAAATTGAAATACTCAATCTTCAATTCATAGGGCATCTGCAGTTGCTGCGTGAAAATTGATATCCGTGGGATTTCGCTGACTATGGAAGATGTGCTCAAGGAAGCCAGTGCCGCCATGGATAACTACGACCTCGCAGTTTTATTTGCAAGGGTTTGGTTTCGCAAGGCTGTGATTTTGGACCACAGGATCAGCCCGATGATGAGCAAATTCGAGGAGAAATTTAGGAACGGGCTCCGGGAGGGCTGTAGATCTCTCTTGAAGGCGGAAATGCTCTTGTCGGAGTTGCTAAATGATGAAATTGAGGCGCTCCAGCCTCTGAAGAAGTGTATCGGTGGCGTTCGCAAGGGGCTCATCTTGTTGATCAAATCGGAGATGAGTCAGCATAAGCAGGAGGATGCAGCGGATGAGATGCTAGCCTTGAAAGACATTGAAGGACTGGCTACGGGTGTAATCTCTCTCTGTAACTCATGCCGAGCTGACATAATCACAAAGGAAGCTGTGAAAGAGGTAGAATCTCAGCTTTCTCGTTTGCTGGAGGACCTTCAGGCTCGCAAGGTCTCCATCCAGGTATAAACTTCTAAACTGTCTCAATGCCATGGCTTCTGTTTTAACTAAACCTTGCTAATTAAGAAGCATTTATTTGTTGGAGTGAACGTGTACATTTAGAAATTTGATCAGTAATGGCAGGTAATCTACTTTATTTTACATACGCAAGTTTGTTTTTAAAGTTCACTAGGTGACCGAGACCGAGTTAT
>JAULKL010199276.1:0-22257 GCA_032355745.1 Rubia rechingeri
GGCATTCCACCCCGCTGTTGCATAACCATAGGAATTTTCAGTCGGCTGCGGCTCATCAAACAGGATCAGCATCGCATAGCGGGGGTCGTTGGCAGGGAATGCACTGAGGAATGACGTCAGAAGGGCACTGCGCGAATAACCATTGCCGCTCACTTTCTCCGCCGTGCCGGTCTTGCCCATCACAGGATAGCCAACCACGTCAGCATTGCGTCCCGTACCGCGCTCCACAACAAGGCGCAGCAGCGCGCGCATAGCATCACTTGTATGAGAACTGAGAACCCGCGTCGTCGCAGCCGAACCGGTCCGTCGCAAGAATGTCGGCTGAACCATCAGGCCACCATTCACCAGCGGCGCGCTGGCCGCAACAGCCTGCAAGGGCGACACGGAAATACCGTGACCATAGGAAATCGTCATCGTTGAAATATCGGTCCACCGCCCAGGCAGAAGAGGACGACCGGATTCCGGCAATTCAATTTCTGCCCGCGACAAAAGCCCCAAACGCCCCAGAAATGCACGATGCCCATCGCGTCCGACATCGATAGCCATCTTGGCGGTGCCGATGTTGGACGAATGCATGAAAATTTCCGGCACACTCAAAAACCGCTTCTCAGCATGATAGTCATTGATGGTGAACTGCGCCGCACGAATGGGCTCACGCGCATCATAGGTGGTTGCCAGGTCGACAACACCAGAGTCCAAAGCGGCAGCGACCGTAAAGGCCTTGAATGTCGAGCCCATTTCATAGACACCAAGTGTCGCCGCGTTGAACCGGGCGCGCTCCGGCGACGCCATCGGATCATTGGGATCAAAATCAGGCAGCGACGTCATGGCCACCACTTCACCGCTGCTGATGTCGATCACAATCCCCATCGCGGCAAGTGCAGAAAATTCATCCATTGCCGCCGCAAGTTCACTGCGCATTGCATGCTGGACACGCAGATCAAGCGACAGCACCAACGGCTCTGTCGCCGCCCCTTCGGCGCGATCCAGGTAATGCTCCATACCAGCAATGCCGCGATTATCAATATCAACGCCGCCCAATACGTGGGAGGCCATATGCCCATTGGGATAAACACGTTTCTGTTCACGCTGAAATGCCAAACCTGGCTGCCCCAGATTGTGAACGGCCACCTGCTCTCGCGGAGTCATATCCCGCTTCAACCACACAAATGCACGTCCGCTGCGCAGCTTTTCTTCCAAAGTCATCCGGTTCATTTCCGGAAAAACGGATACCAGAAGCCGTGCTGTTTCTTGTGGGTTCTGAACTTTCCGTGCATCAGCAAAGAGCGATGCAGTGATGATGTCGGTCGCCATCACCTCGCCAGTACGATCAACACTATCCCGCCTCTGAACAGGCCCGGCGATATCCGTGGATGCAGATCGGGTGGCATGGTCATTGCCAGATGGCGCCAGCCCTATGGTCAACAAACGCATCGTGACAATCGAAAAGGCGATCGCAAACATGCCGACCGTTAGCGTAATACGACGACGGCCGCTATCGAGCCGTTTGCTTTCCGGGGCCCGCTCGCTTGTCGCTGCGGTAAACCGCGAGCGTGCAATCAGATCATGCCCAAGCCTTGGCGCAGCAGATGTGGATTTTTGTCCTCTGCCCACTACCGCACCTCACTGTCAGACAAGGGGGCAGCGCCGGCATACCCGCCCAGCGAGCGCCTGCCATTCGGACCATACAGATTGTCCTGGCGCGGCGGCATCGGCAGGTCGTCAAATGTCGCAATTTGCGAGGCTTTCAAGGCAACGAGATCAAGATGCCGCTCCGCCAGAATCTGCAATCGTTCCGGCCGGGTGAGATAGCTCCATTCTGCGCGCAGGACACGAATAGCATCCTGCTCATTCAAAATTTCCTGGGTAAGCCGCGCTTTTTCTTCTTCCTGCGCTTCCACTTTTCTTCCTCCGTTTCCACTTTTCGTCGCTTCCATTTTCCTTCCTCTATTTTCCGGCGATTTAGGATTTCTGGCAGTGAGGATGAGCGGGCGACGTGAGGCTGAGCGAGTCGGAGTGGCTTGGCAAGCAGAAAACCTATTAGTGGGTAGGGGTAAAAGGAAAACTACGGTGGAGGGATGAGGCATTAGGGGGGAAGGCGATCGGAGAGAAGCAGGAGAGCTTCAACGTCTCCTTCATTTTTTGGCAGATTATGCTTCTAGGCAGAAACCCTAGTGCCGGGTGGGGGTAAAGAGACGGTGGTGGTGGCAAGGGGATGAGGCTGCGGCAGTACGGTGATTGGAGGGAAGAAGGTGACGGTGGGGGTATGGGGGTGCAGGGCGAGGTGGAGGCGATCGGAGGGAAAAAGGTGAAGGAGGTGAATTTTTTGGTGCAGCTACAGGGCTGAGTGATGATAGAAGGAGGTGAGTGACCGGTGCTTTGGGTGGGTGGAGGCGCTAGTTCGGTGGGCGGTAGTGTTCGAACAGAGTGCTAGGATGGTGTACGGCCGGTGATCGATTTACCGGCGACTAAATTAGGCGGAGGTTGTCTTCTTCTTATTTCTTTCTGCCTAATCGTTACTCTGAATCTCCTATAAGTTTTTTACAGAGTACTACTACACTAGTATTGGAGTAGTTTGCTAAAGTGGGATATTGATACGCTTTAGGTTTGAGTTGAGAACCGAATCTTATTCTCTGATTGTAACATCATAGAAGAGTTTCTGCACTTTGTTAATTGTTATATTGATTGCTGACCGGTAATGTAGCTGTGTAGTTTTGTTGTTGTGAGGCTTCTTTGGACTAATTAAATTTTGTTGGTGGCTAAATTGGGGTGGCGCTCCTATGGTGGTGGCTAATGGTGGCGGAGACGGCTGCGTTTCATGCTGATCAGCTATAGCGACTAGTGAAGAAGAATTAGGGGTATTATGGGTATTAATTTTTTAGATTCTTAATCAAGGGTATTTTCATCATTTTAGTTTATATTCATTGCCATAATGTCACTGTTAAACACTGAAATCAGGGAGTTTGGTTATATCGGCATAAATATTTTGAAACTTAGGGTTAGATTAGCACATACAATAATTAGTTTGGGTTAAATTAGTATTTTCTGTGATTGCAGGATTATATTGGCACTCTCAATCAAAATTCAGGGTTATAAATGTATTTAAGCATAAATTCAATTCAAATTGACATAAGTAATAGAAGGATCATTCAGACCTTTTTGTCAGTTGCACAAATGGCATCGTTGGGGTCGTCGGGTTTGAACAGTTTCCTATTGGTTCTTAGTTCTGGAACAATTGCCTCGCAATTGACCTCAACATCACCGGGAGAGTGTCGTGAACCCCTAGATGGCGGAGTCCAATCGGGCGTCAATTCCTTTAAATTTTCTAGGAGAACTACCGGTGTGTCGGACCAACCTCCGAATCAGAATATCTTGTTGCTCAAGGAGTTTGTCTTGGATTTGGGCTTTTTCTGCAATGCATAGACTCTTGAGGGTTCCGCTCCATTGTCGGGCCGTACGATTCCGAAGGCTTGTCGTTGGGTCAAGAAACTACCCAGGCCCCTAACACGGCCCAGATGGTCAGATTTTTTTGCGGTTTCACAAAGTATGTTGTGTTTATCCCTTTGGCTGAAAAGCCCATGCAATTGGCCATTCTTCAATTTTTCCTAAGTAGAAACATAAATAGGGAAACCATAGTTATTTCGATATACTCTTAATATAGATAAAATGAATACTATAAGCACTAACAAAATTTACGTACCATTTTTTTGGTAATTCTACAAATTATGATCCTTGCCGGACATCCTTCAGAGTGCATGATCAATGAGGCAGTCATGTACTACCACTTTGCGGAGAAGAAGATATTAAACCCCGGATACACCATCATCCAGGAGATGCACCAAGTGGCCATCACAAGGAATAGTTAGACACTCTCCTACGGTAACATGTTCACCACCATTCTGGAGAAGAAGAAGGTTTGGATCAAATCAAAGGTGAAGATCCAGCCAAAGTACTACGATGCGAACTACTTCGGGCAGAAGCATTGACATTGGGAGGCGAGGACATGGATTGATAGCAACAAAGGAAATGTGAAAGTGCCTCTGCCAACTGGGAACGAGGCGAACCCTTCGGCTTCCACAGCAGAGGATTTTGCCACCACGAGTACTTCTGCCCCACGCTCCGGTATTAAAGTTTTAAGGTTTTATGGTTATTCCAAAATATTCATTATTTAAGTTGTATAATTGTTATTTCATTTAACAAAATTTTTTCCTAAGGCCTTAAACATAGCTCCCGAGACATCCTCATGAAGGACGTGGCCGAGAATCAGTCCCTAACATAGCGCACAGATGATAACGTGCAAAATATTTTGGAAGAATTGGCAGAGCTGAACTCTATGATTGCCGGTGCGATCAATGCACCCGGGGATGAGGTGCCTGGGGATGACGAGCATAGCGTGAGACTGACATCTGATGAAAATGGGTCTGGCGATGACGATACCAATTCTTCCACCGAACAGTTGAATGAGAATAGTTCGTCGGCATACAACATCCCAACCTCGTTACCACCCCCATTGATTTCCATGATTATTATTTGTCTTGCATGATGATGAATTTTTTGGAATTTATTGGGATATTCTCTTTTTCTCGATAACTTTTAATTTTCGAGATGTTTCCTGGATATTGAATGCATGTGGTGGAAATATTAGTATTTCCAATTTAGTTTCATTATAATTCATACTGGATTTTGTGAACTTTGGATGGGACCTTAACATCGTACATCCCAAGTTCTGGCTGTATTGGTTATCCATTGTTTATTTTTTATGTACAACAAAGAAGTTCGACTTTGCACACCACTTGCACCAATGATTTTGAGTTAACCAACAAGTTACTGACTACACTGCAACGTCTCAAGATTTAATTTATTTTATTCGATTTAGGCACTGGATTGGAGTGATGGGCATATACGACATTGCTAGTCCCAATATGCAAAGTCGCTTTAATTTTATTAAAAATTCGGTCGATCCGACCATGTTTGCAAAGTTGTTCATCTAGTAATTCACTTTAACCACTAGGTGATACCTATGTTGCTGACGTCGCAACTACGTCTATTATACTTATTACTTCGCATTTGGAAATTTTTTACCGTGGTTATCACAAAACTGTGGTAAAAACCTATTATTTACCTCTATTATTTTGTAACTGATGTTGAAAATATTATTTACTTCACAAAATAAATATAATCGAGGTAAAAGAACTTTTTACCTTGGTTATTTGACCTAAGAAAAAAAACCGAGGTAAAAGGGGCGAAGTAAAATGTCATGTTTCTTGTAGTGTAATCAGGTATGGACGGGTATCTTTCGGAAAAAGGTCTTTTTCTTGTTCATGTTCAGGTTGGGTTCAGGTGTGGGTCCCTTTTGGGTTTGCCTTCAAGTTTGGTTCAGGTTTTGGGTATTGTTTGGGTTTTACTATTCGAGTGTTGATTTGAGTTCGGTTCGGATATTTATTATCGAGTATTTGGGTTCGCTTTTATTTTACCAGCTTTATAAAACACGTAAGAAACATCAGTACCAGTCAGAAACTTGTTTCACGAAGTTTTTATGGAGGACGTGATACACGTGGAGGAAAAACCCACCGTGATGCCAATAAGAGAAAGACACAGGCTCCAGAAGTTTACCAAACTGGTAAGCAACTGTGAAATGCTACAAACCATCATGACCTCGCAAGGGGAAATGATGAAAAAGCTAAAGGAAATATAAAGAGAGGGAGAAGGAGAAGGCCGGGAAGCAGGCAAAGAAGGAGGAAAGAAGAACAATGGCAAACCAACAAAGTTGTTTCACGAGCAGAAGGAACATGAAGTCAAATTTCAATAAAGTTGACTTGTGGCATTCTGTCTATTACCATTCTTGCGAATGGCCTTCTACTATCTATTACCATGGCAAGATGGCCTTCTACGAATTACGATGAAGTGCTTACGAGCAATCTAACAAATAAGCTCACAAAACAAGATCTAGATATGCTAGTAACGACAAAACATCCATTAGACCTAATGAGTCTACAAAACTAAGGATTTAGACAAGAAAACCGACAATGCCTATCGAAACCCCATGTAATTTAAACCAAACAAACCTAGCATTCATCCAACCAAAACATAATAATAAATGTGTCAAATGCATTGTTAACGCATGCTTTTCGGTGCAGATTATAATAGTGTATTAGAAACTACAAATTTAAAATGTCCATGAAATTTATTAACGTCCGGTTCGATCGAAATCAATTTTTGCAAAACTGGTGAGTTATTTAATTTTTTTCACATAGGTCCCTCCAAGAAAGTGGGAGAAGTCGAAATTCAAAATTGGAGATACCTTTATTTAATTAACATTACCACGACCATGTTGTTCCAAATTTTGGCCAATGGGTCAATGGAAAAACCCAAAATTTTCACAGAGAGTGTGCGACGATACTTTTTGAAAATTACACTGTGGCCCAAAATTCCTTGAATGTTCCCTGGGCTTCAGAACTCTGCAACCAAACTTAAGACAAATGTTTGATACAGAAATTATGTGTACTGTCTAAGAGGGACGCGAACCGAGGCATTCGTCCCTCATTTTTTATTAGTATCCCATTAATATGCTTATGATGAGCGTTATAAGAACAATAATTCCACCACATAGAATTACAAGAATTACATATTATTGGTTTTCAATGAAATAAAAAATAATAAATTCCGTCATTAAATTTTTAAAAAGCGCTAGTACGTGGTTTAGAGTAAATTATAGATGATTACTTATAAGTATACAAGGGTTACTCGGAAGAACTTGTGGAAGTCTCCGTGGGATCAGGCCAGTTTCTTTATTACCGTCGGTTTTCATAAGTTTGACTAGGGATGACAAAGTTCCTTTCCGGGATGATTGGAATCGATTTTCCATAACCGGTAAACTCTTTACCTTTTGCACTTAGGTCCCTCCAATAAATTGGGAGAAATCAAATTGCAATAGTAGAGATACCTTTTTGTAATTCACATTCTCATGACCATATTGTTCATATTTGTGTAGCAATGGATTAATGTAAGGGCCCGAAATCTTCACAAAGACTATTTTATGACACTTTTCAAAAATTACACTATAGCTCATGTATGCGATGTCGCAAGAACCTCAATTATAACGAAACAAGAACCAACCCTCTAGCGACGTTGGTCAACCTAAAAAATCTAGTAGGGACCAAAAATTTGAGTTGAGAATTTGAGCAAAAATATTCCCCAACCCTATTTCATCTCATTATTATTCAGCACCAACGTCCATTTCAAATCTGCCACACACTTCATCCCAACCCAACTCCACAACATCCTTTCCATTCACACCATTACAACAATTAAAGTGCTCAATCAAATTGCACCTCTCAAACATCAATAAGTATCCGAGGACGGAGCGTCTCCAGGTTCAAATTAAATGAGGCAGTCTTCCATCCATTCCATGTTCATTTTGCAATTTTTAGTCATTTTTTCTATATTCTTTTTTTCATGGAACATATATTGAATATTTTCAAACACAACTAAAGCCTAACCAATTCACAATTCAACAATTCAAATCCAAAAAACAACATCATCTCCTTTGATATCTATCAACTTCATATCTACAATCGAGAAGATTTAAAAAACTAGGGTTAAAAAAATCAGGAAAAAAACAAGTAAACAAACATGGAGGATATAACTGGTGCAACCGAATATCGCAAAATAGAGTGAATCCCCCTCCTTTTAGTTGTGTCTTACATCCTCATTTTTCACTACTCAATGATGATTTTCTACTTTTGATAACTTATTATGTATAACAATACTTTGTAAAAAAAAATTCTAAAATATGAATTAAGTTAAATGTAGCAATATCTCATATGATAATTTTCATATTTATATATCTACAAATTTTTATAATCTAAACAGCATCAAATTTATTGATGAATATTGTGAAGTTTAACACATGAGTGGGTTTTCGGACAGGTGGTCCGTCCATAATCTTATGGGTATATCACTTTATTTTTTAACTTATACATTAAATTTGTTAAATTACATACTAAATTTAAAAATATGAAAATGTATTTTATATTATATATTTTTATATTTTCACATTCTAATACACATTAAATCTTGAAAAGTGTTATCTTAAAAAACTGTTACATTAGATCTAATGCAACATCACCTGAGGCAATACTTGTAAAAGTGTTGCAATAGGTTCAATTTAGTGTAATTAGCACCTATTGCAATACTTTTACAAACATTACCCCAAGTGAAGTTTCATTAGATCTAACACAAAAAATTTCAAGTTTAAGGTAAAAATTTTCAAGATTTATATAACATTTTTCAAATGTTTATATAACATTTTATAAGTTGTAATATTTTCAATAAGTGCTGCAAGTAAGTGTCGAATAACAACTCGCAAGCAACTTTCGGTCTAAGAGAGATTGAGAATATATTTTAATCAAACTTGGCTTGAATCAAACTCAAACTCTAGAACAACAACTTCCACTCGAGATCGAGTTAGTAAGAACTATTAAATAAGTCGAGGTCGAATTAATAGGTGTTGGAGGTCGACTCAACTCATTATCACCCTATATAATCTAGTAATATATTGGTGTCAATTATGAGTGTGAAATTTTTTAAATGATTAGTCCAATTCGAAGTAAGGGATGATGAAGTTTTTTTTGTTTTTGTTTTTGCAACAGGATGATGGAGGTTGACTCAACACATTTACACTATAGTGTAATTCATTGGCATATATTGGTGTCAGTGCAACTGAATTTGAAGAAAGTAATGACTTGAGACTCTACTATTAGAAAATGTGAGCAATTCATAGAGCTAGAGAAAAACAACGGTAACTAATATTCATAGAAATGGTGCTCTTCTACTCCCTCCGTTTTGTTATTTATGACACACTTACTATAAATAGATTTTTTTTGATTTGGCATTGTTTCCATTTTTTGCAAGATTCCTTCAATTTCAACCACTTATTCTACTTTTTACTTTCTACATTCAATTTCATCCATTCATTTTTTTCCACCTAAATTCAAGCACGTAAACCTATAATGTCATAAATAGAAAAACGGAGGGAGTATATAGGGTGCACTGTCCCTCACCAAGACTTCCTTCTCTTGCATCCTAACTAAATGCCAGTGGTTACAAAAACCATTTCTCATACATTTAGCAAGACATGTCTTATTATCATAGGGAAGATCAAACTGTAACAAATTTATTCATTAAAAAAAGAGAGAAATGCTGAAAATACCTTTCAGTCTTCAACATTGGATAAATTCCGAAGTGGTAGTACAGGCATTGGCGAAACCAGGGTAAAATAATAGAGGGCTTGCTTATAATGGTAAAAAACATTGTAGTATACAATATTATATCTAACCATCAAAATTTATATTAAAATAAATTAAATTATATCTTTATGAGCTAACTCTTAGTGTCTAACATCTAAAATTTCTAATATTATTAATAATTACATATTCACACGTACCAAAATTTATAATTGTAAAAGGTTAACTAATAAAACATATAAAAAATAAAAATTCTCCTATTAGACTGACTAACAATCAGAGAAATCATGAAATACCTCGTTTTAATAACTTTTAGAGTCAAATTATAATTATTTATACATTACAACACATTTAAAATGTTTTCCAAAATTATAAGAACCTTTTTGTAATAAATATAAGTAATCATCAAACAACCATCAATTATAAAATAACCACGTCTAACGGTTAATCGATCTGAAGCAAGATTTTGTGATAAAAAATGTGCACAATAAAAGTTGCAAATAAAATGAAGTTTGACAGTTATAAAATATATATTAAAAGGGAAAATGAATCTAATCTAAGAAAACATTTAAAAAGCAACTTTCATTACAAATGGAGATCAATATAAAATATTGAATGCTTTTAATAAGGAATGATTAATTAATCACCAAGATTGAGAGACGAATGCAATTGAATCAGAGACTGAATTTCGGGTCAAAATTGGTAAAAGTCCAAAAAAGAAAGACCACAAAAAAAGGCCCAAAATATGAGGTAAAAGAAAATAGATAAATAAGGAATAATTAGCATAAGCGCTGAACGATATCGTACAACCCATATTTTCTCAATAAGGAAGAAAATCGAATTCATCGTCTTCTTCGGCATTACTCTGTCGGCGGCCTCTGCAAAATTTTCTTCAGCAGCTTTCCACATCCATAATTTTCTTTTGCTTAATTTAACTAACACAACCACTATTTCTAACAGAATTTTGAGCACCCAAAATTCATAATGTTAGCGGTGATGGATCGACTAATTTCAACTTAATTCTTCTACAGAAATACCTAAAATTCTACAGTAATTTCAACATGTACTAGTTCCGCCCCTGAGACATGTTGCGCGTGCTCGGTGGAGCTGCTTTGATCATTAGAATTCTGAATTTCTGGTTTCAACTGAAGATAATATAGAGGAATTCATACATTAGTCTTTACAGATTTTACACAAAATTGCCATGAATATCGACAACAGAAAAAGACTAAACTTGATATAAAAGAAGAAATTTATCATAGAATTGTCACCTATTTTGTGAAGACTAAAGAAGACACTTGATTATGCTTCCAAAAGAAGACACTAGAACTGAATTTTAATCTTTTCTCATCTTTTCAATTCAAATACATAAATTGTCAAAAACCACCTTTGCAAGATAGTTCCGAGATCGGAACTGGCATGAATCATATCCCCATTTTTATAAAGGCGGGTGCGGGTCGTACACGTTGGAAGGCAGTTTAATTTGAACCGCCTTCAATTGAACATAAATGAAGGTGGTTAAGAACCGCATTTGATTGATAAATTTAAAGGTGGCTACGCTTGGGTAACTTTGATAACCCATGGTTCCGAACTCGTAACTGGCGATTTGACCGTGTTACAAGTTTGGAAAATATCTATTAGACCAGCATCAAAAGAACGAATAAAGTTCCAAGATCTAATATTTGTCGGTACCGATTTCCGATATGGAAACTTTTTCATGCTGGATCGTTACAACTAAAATTTGAGTTCCAAACTCATAACCAAACAAAAATGAAATTATCAATTTGGGTTCAAACAGGTTTTGAGTTGGAAAAAATTTGGAAGTTGAAAAGGAACCAAAATTTAGTAAGAAAGGCATGTGCTAATGAATGGGGAAGGTATGTGCTAATGAATGGGTGGTAATGGATCGTATGGAACTCACTAGTAATGGTCTTAGGAAATTATCCGATTACATTCCTATGATTGAATCATTTATTGTGTTGGCATTCAAACATGCATCGAAGAATGGCGTTGTGCGTGCACGATATCCATATAGGGTTTGGAAGAATGATGCTTTTTGGGGTGAAAGAAGTTACTTGAAAATCTTCTCTCGTGGGATTTTGATATTTCCTATACTAATTGGGTGCAGCAGGGGAAGGTTGCGAGCTTCGAAGATGATAAAAGAAAGGAAGCAGGGGATTTAGATGGTCATGATGCATTTGATGAGATGGTTGATCCGCACTTTGCGGGGTCGCTAATAAACCACAGGAGATCTACTAACCCACGAAGCGCTCCACAAAGATATAAATTTATATGTTGTTCCCGTACTTACTACAAACTACCAAAGGGTAGCTAGTGTTAAGTCTAGGGTCGTCCTCACAAATGCTAGGATTCAAAAGCTAACTATGTAAGACTCGCAATCGGGCATCACTCCGATTGCGTATCGGGAATAGCTAGTGCAGCAAACATAGTTTTTTTTGGGGGGGAAGGGGGTTGTCTACAAGCTACTGAACATGCAAAGGAAGAGAATAAACTATATTATGCTAACACTTGGGGATTTTGCGTAACATGACCGGTATTTGATTTTTATCCTAGATTCTATCAAATGCAAGAGGAATAAACCTATCCCAATGTATATGTCACATAGTGTTGTTGATAATCAACATTTCCCAATTTCTGTCACACAAAGGTGACCACGTCTATTCTATCAACACCACCTCTGTAATTAGGAAAGTGCATCAAATAGTTCAACCATTACGCGCTCTTCTTTCTCCTAAAGAATTACATCTCGAGCCTCCATTATGAACCTTTTACCTAGGCCTGTAGAGGCAAAGGAGTCGGCATCTTATGATGACTCTAGTGTTGAAATGACAAAGGTCGCTACACTACAACCCTTGTTACTAAAAACTATTATGCATAATCTATTGGGGTTCCTGACCCAGTCAAAATTAGGCATACACTCATGTGGATTCGGTGCTCATGGCCTATGTACCTACACTTACATAGCCAGGACTCGCTATCCGGCATATCCTAACCAGACATTCCCAAGGGCAACAAGACTAGCGCAATTCATGTTACAGACTACAATGGTGTATCAAAGAGTAAAATTAACATGCTTCATTTCAATATTGTAAACAGTGAACCAAGCATAATATTCATACACATATAAGATATGGTAATCTAAAATCTTACAAATATCTACCGAGTCATGAATTCAAATTAGACCCACAAGAAATAAACTACTCCCTAATCATTGAACCCAATTTTACCATTGGATTAAATTCCCTAGGGAAAAACTAGGAACATTATAAGGAGAGAAAATGGTTATTCTCTGTCTCTCTCTACTAACTCTTAGAAACTATGAGAAGAGAAGTTACAACTAATGTTTATCTTTCTAACTTCGTTAACCCCAGTAGACATAGGCTCTTTATATTGTAGGTAGGAAATGGGCATTAAAGAGACTAAAAACTAGAAACCAAAAGTCAAGCGGCAGTAGGGCCCGTGCAATAGCGAACGGGCCACCAGCAGGATGGGGTTCCCTTGCCTTCTGAGCCTCGTGACCATGTGAATCTTTACGGGCCAGCGGTTGGAGGGCTGATTCGGCTATCTGAATAGTGCGGCCCTGCAGATCTATGCGAGCCATGGGCTGGAGATAAACTTTCCTATTTCTGATGGCGAGGCCGTGCAAATCCTCGTGGGGCACCGGTTGGGCCTTAAAACCTTGGTATTCAAGGCACACGTGCCATGCAAAAGTACATGTCCTGTGCCAAAACTTAGTTGCATGAGCTAGTAGAACGGCACGAGACGTGCAAAAGCACACAGCCGGTGCCCTTACTTAGCTGCACCACCCTATTGGCTGGCACTTGCCATGCAGAATGGCATGTCCGTGCCAATCTTCAAACTTGTCCAGGATTCTACCCCTTTCTCTTGGCACATTTCCATCTACTACCATGATTAAGCATGTGGTCTTCAATCTAGTACCATTCTTGCAAATAGTCTTCAAATATCTATTACCATTCTTGCGAATGACCTTCAAATATCTACTACCGTTCTTGTGAATGGTCTTATACTCCAAATTTCTTACGAGCGATCTACATTGAAGCTCACAAAATAGGATCTAGATGCTCGTAAGGACCTAGCATCCATTGGGTCTAAATAAATCTACAAAATGAGAGATTCAAGAAAGAAAACTAACAAAGGCTATTTAAATCCCTTGTGACGTAAACATAACTAAACCTAGCAATCAACTATACAAAAGATACCAATAAGTGTGCTAAATGCATTGGTTAACACATGCCTCCAGGTGCAGATCAATTCCACCACACTTAACATGAACGATCAAAGATCAAAGAGGAACATATCATGCAAACAGTTCCCCAAGACATTCAACATTTATTCCTAGACTACCCATGTTCCCCCAAAGATTTAAGAATCTCACAACTCTCACTCCCCAAAGAAGCTAAGATAACCTATCTAACAAATCATACCAAACAAAAGGTGAAGTTCAAAAAAAATGAGTGCGGAGCCAAGTTATTCTACCAAAATATCTTCCAAAAGACAATCAAAGAGAACCAAATGATTTATCAATTTCTCTCAATTTGTCTCATTTTACCTGGGAACCCTTTTAGATTTTCATCCCGGCATCACACAAAGGTTTCCAAATTTCTCACCTTTTTTCACACCATGGCCTCTCACTTTTACTTAGGTTTTTCAACCAATCCGGGCCTTTCCCATTGTTTCCTAAATTTCCCTTTTAGGTTTTTGACTTAGCGTGTATTTATTTTTCATTTTTCTTTTTTTTACGTCTCACGAAATGTCCAAAAGGTGGACTTCATACTACAGTGATAATAAGCAAAAAACAAAATAATACCACCAAAGTTTTCCATTATCCCAAACGACTACAAAAGGTGACCTCACACCTATAAAACAAAGTTTTCAAGAACAAAAAAACAAAGCAAGTTTTCAAAACAGTGAGGGAAGAGAAAATAGGGAAAATATTAATCAACATCCAAAGCAAAAATAGGCATAAAAAGATAAATTAAGAGATGTTCCACCCATGTGAAGGTGTTCCAATCCCTCCCCCACACTTAGTTTATGCATTATACCCAATGCATTTGGCCAAGGTAGGAAAAAGGTTGGAAACATCAAAAGTCCTCTATGCCGTCTGCCACACCTTGCTCCACGTCCTTGTTCGTGCGATCCCTGATGAGGATGATCATCTCCAATACCCACACATCTCATCTGCTCCATGTTCTCCTGCATGTCAAGGTGGAGCAAACCCATATCCGTCCTCATGTACTAAAATTGCTCGTCCACCCAGTCAAATATGTAAGGTATCTCATCAACATGATAGTCAACTCAGGCAGAAAGTTGGCTCATATTCTCCTGGACCCCAAAGAGGTAATCCACTCATGACTGCATCCACTCTGACTCATGTCTCGGTGGCTGGGTTAACATATCATAAGGTGAAATAGAATGTCTAAATCCTGGCAAAACATGTTCTCGGAATGGCCTGTACCGTGGATGCCAGGAAGGAATGGAGATCAGGAGGCCCGCGACTGCCCTGTCTGCTCGACCACCCGAAATAGACCTCGTGGGAAGATATTTTGCTTCTGTGTGAACCCCTATAATTATACCCCACATAATGGTAAGGCTAATCCTAAATATCAATTGGCCCCTAGAAAGGTGGAGGTACAAACGGTTTCTCAACTTGAAGAGGTGGCACAAACTGAGGAAACGTAGGAGGGAGTTGAAAGAGCTAGTGGTCAATGAGGTGTGACTGTACTGGCGGCTGATGAACCTGATACTCGTCCGTCAGGCCTCTGTCGTCCTCATCTCTCTACTCGCCATCCTGCTTATTATTGGAGACTTCTACGACTACCTGCGCACCCTGATCCGGTGGTATAAGATGATTTCAAAGCATGAATAACAATCTGAGTCTGGTCCTCATGGACTGGGGGAATCTCGTGAAGTTGGCACCATTGTAGCACCAATATATTCGCTCAGCCTCAAAATGTATCATTTTTGCCTCCACTAAAGCTCCAAAGGTGAGGGCGTACAGGGTATTCAGGTTCTCTTGCATACCATCCTTCATATTCAGGCTAAAATAAGCAGCCAGGAGTGATATCATGTCCCCAACTGCTATATTACAAGCTGTTCTTGTGGAAATGTCTTAGCACTGGGAGATAAAGTAATCAACCAGGTCAGAGCAAGCTAGGCCCATGCAGATCAATCACAGAATCCTACAATCCCACTCAGACGAAGTGGTTGTCTCTTCATGGCACATCACCATAATGTTCAACAACCTCACCACATACCTCAGTGCCAGATAACTACATTATTGTTCTTGCTCGTCTACGTCTGCGGCCATCGGGTGATGGTGGGCCAGAAAGTACTACCATTAAACGTGAACAATCCTCTACGTGAACATCCACTTCAGTCTTGTACTTCCACCCGAAGCATGTTGCAATCTTCTAAAAAGTTATGGAATGGATCGTACCCCAGGAAAAATCTTGCCACCTTGTCACATTCCCTATTGACCGCCAACTTGATGGTAGCGAGGAACTCTAAGGTGTATCTAGTGTATGTGAGAGCCGAGTTCTTCATGAAACCCTTCAAAACAATCTTCTTCAAGAGGATCTTGACTGGTTTGTGGAGCTTGAGGTCCTTAAGGATCTGCTCATCCACAATCCTAGTCTCCAAGATGGGCGCCCCACAAGACACCTGTACCTTTTATGGTGGTCAGGGCGGATTCATTGCAGCCTCATGAAATGCACACTAGGACCAACTCACTATCTCGGTGGCATAGTAACAGCAAGAACAAGTACACAAAAGGCAAAAATATTCTACCAGTCCAACTAAGTCTCAAGTAAACTACCTGACATGCACCCTCCCAAGCGTCATTAATCAATGAATCACAAGAGATACACTAATACTCGAGAGGGGGACGTGAGTCAAAAATAGACATTTGTAATGTTGCTCCCGTTCCTACTACTATACTACCAAGAATGATTGATAGTGGCAATTACCAGGGTCTTCCACAGAGATGTTAGGAATCTAATAATCAACTAAACAAAACCGCAGTTGGGTCATTAATCCGACCACGTGTTAGGACTAAATAGTGTTGTGAAAACATCCATTAGGGGGGGAGTTTGTACTAACAACTACTAGCATACAATTGATCATGAGAATTAACTATATAAACTAACACTCGGGGATTATTTTAGCAACATGGTCAATGTTATTTCGATCATCGATTTCATGAAATACAAGAACTAACCCCATTCCAATGTGGACACGTGATGCAGATAATGGTCAAAACTTCCCCCTATTTATCACATAGAGGTGTGCGTATAAAATCTTCCATCATCATTTCTTCCACAACTAGGAGAGTGCAACAATATCTATTGCTATTGTGCAGGTATGATTATCCCCCGTGCAATTAAGTCCCGGGCTGAACACCACGAATGAAATACCCCTAGGCCTAAAAAGTCAAAGGAAGTAGCCGTCTTATCGATACTCTAGGATCAACAAAATAATTATAGTTTGATATCTAATATATCTCTACCCACAACCCTTCAGACCTCTTTTGTCGGCTTACTAGAGCATGGTCGATCGTGACGATTAACAACGATAACCTTCGTATACACGCCCATTTCCGGACTATCATCAACCTAAACATATCTAGATTTCTTTAAACGGGGAGATCAATAGTGCACCAATTTGAAAGTAGACTTAGTTGTGTGCCAACAAAGTGTGACAGTCACGTAAATCACAAGAATATTAAGAACAAGCCAACATAATAATCACAAAACACATAAAAATAGGTAGATCTATAAATCTTACAAAATAAACATTAAATATAAGAAATAGATCCATGGAAAATGTTGAGTTAAATGCCATGGATCTAGGAAAATAAGAGAAAGAAAAAGAAGGAAATTAGAAGAAGTACTCCAGAGAGAGAGAGAGAACTCTCCTATTCCTTCTACCTACCAAGAGAGAATTATTATTTTAAAATTATGACTACTTAGTTCACCCTAGAAGACAAAAGGCTATATACATAAAAGTAGGGAATTGGATGTTTAAAAAGGCCCCCTTATGCCTGCGGTTTCCGTGTAAACCAGCATGGGCTATCGGCCGGCAATCCATTTTTGCTCATTCTGATCCACGTCCCGCGTTGTTTGGTGTGCCCTATCGGTTGGAGCCTCATTTTTATCAATACATCGGTGCACCCCGCATCATTCTTTACACCCATTGGGCTAGTATTGGCATTAATGACTTGAAATAGCGTGGGCCATGTAAAACGTCCCGCTCCCATACTTATCTGATTTTTGGAGTGAAACAATGACTTGGGGTGCACGGCCGACCAAAATGGGCACAATCTGTGCTAGAAATCGGCACATCCCATGTTGGGTAGAACGTGTCGTACTGAAGCCTTCTGACACGGGCTATGTCGCTTGGTACGGGTCGTGCTAGGCTTGGCCTCGTGCCAGCCTAGTGCTAGTTCTGTATAATGACTTTTTGCTCCTTTACGGATAAACCGTTGATCCAATTTGGGAGTTCTTGTAGTCAATTTTATAGCGCTCGAAAAGATGAATCCAATGGTTCCATGATTAAGGGATAATTTTTATTGGAATTTTCCAAGAACTCCGTGCAACCTCGAACAACAATCCCTCCATTTCTTCCTTGGCCTTCTTGAACTTCGAATCCGCCTTTCTTTGTTCCAATTCCATCTACTGCCATGCTTGGGAGTCCGTGGCCTTCAATCTACTACCATCCTTATCAATGGCCTTCGATATCTTCTACCATCCATGTAAATTACCTTTAAATATATATTACCACCCTTGCGGATAACCTTCTTTCGATTCCATTATTGGAAGGATTTAGATATCTGACACTGCCTTGATGTAATGCACAAAGAGAAAAATGTTTGTGATTCTTTAATTGGAACACTTTTGAATACCCCAAGTAAAACTAAAGATGTACTGAAGTCTCGAATTGATTTGGTTGACATGGGTATTATGGAAAACATCGTTCCCATTACTGATGGAGATGCTTATTACCTCCCTCTCACTTGTTATTCCATATCTCAGATGAGAAGAAGTTGTATTTTCAGATTCTAAGTAGTTTAAAAGTTCCAGGAGCTTATTCTTTGAATATCAGCACTTTTGTATCGCTAACAGAGTTTAAGTTGGTTAGATTGCCACAACTTGATGCAGGAAATGAATGCCATTGTGATCCAGTTGTCACTGCCATCCCATGTACGATTATATATTACAAAGCTATGTTTTTACTTCAAGTATCTATGTTCCAAAACCATAAGTCTTGCAAAGCTTGATCGATTGCAAGCTATGATTGTCAAAGTATTTTTCCAAATGGAGATGTACTTCACACCTTCATTCTTCAACTTAATGATCTATTTGATTACTCATTTGGTTCGTGAAATTATGCTCTGTGGTCATGTATTTTTATGATGGATGTATTACTTCGAACGGTGAATGAAAATTTTCAAATATTTTGTGAAGAACATTTATAGGCCAGATGCGAGTATATTGAAATGGTATGTTGCTGAGGAAGTTATTGAATTTTGTACATAGTATATTACGGAGGTTAAATCTGTGGGGGTTTCCAAGTCCAAGCATGAAGGGCGGTTGGATGGTGTAGGGGTTCGAATGGCATCAAGAAATAGTCAAGTGGTTGTCTAGGAGACCTTCGATTACCATTCTATCTTTTGGGGGTTATGACACAAACGGATTTAGTTTTGCCACAAAATTAATGGATGATAAAGAAGTCTCTCAGAATAATGGAGTTTTACTTGTTTCTGAACTATTGCATGTTCGTAGTACATCCAAAAACAATCTGATGTACGCCTGTACGTGCTATCTTGATACAATTACAGAAATTTGGGAGCTCGATTATGTTACAATGAGAATGCCAGTTTTTAAATGTGAATAGGTTAATTTTAAAAATGGACAAAGAACGGAAGATTTGGGTTTCACACTGGTTGATCGGAGTTGGTTAGGTTTGAGAGAAGATCCATTCATATTGGCACAAAAAGCTCATCAAATTTCCTACGTAAAAGATCCTATCGATTCTAGGTGCGAGATTGTGGTTGAGGGTAAAAGGGCTTTCGCTGAGGAATATGAACAGGAGAATTTGATTTTTTTGGTACAAAAACTGTGACTGGATCGAATGAAGAATATTTTCTCTCAAAAGAGAATGATGCAAGCTTGTATGAGTTCTTGGGTAGCACGGACCACGATGCATTTATATGGGTCGACAATCATGGAAAGATGACAAAGAGATGGAGGGCACCAAAAATGAAGGCGAATAAAAAGAAGAAAAATTGTAAGGTAAAAGTATAGCATTGTTTTGCCATACATTTTGATGATGACCATTCCTAAAGAGCTTCTTTCGAGTGTGGAAGCTCTTCGGATGGAGTGGTCAGTTTCTTCTTTTGTTATATATCTTAACGTATTTGCAAGTTCATTTCAATGCAATTGAATTCAAAAACTGAAGAATGTTATGCTGAATCAATCTATTTCAAGTTCAACTAGCTAAGAATAACAACATAACAGTTATGAAATTCAACATATATAATTACACATGAAATTCCAAATCCAAATTAAACATGAAATTTAAAGTCCAAAATTTAATAGGCAATTCAACATCCAAATTACTTAGAAACTTTAAAATCCAAATGCATCCGAAAATTCAACAACCTAATTTGAAATGGACATTACACAGAAGAGCATCTCTTGAGGTGTAGCTTCCTAGATTCTTTCAATGCTCTCTCATAAGCTCCTTGCTTCCGCTCAAGGGTCCATACACGCTCCCTCAATTGGCACACCTCATCACGAACCCATTTGTATACCTTCTTAATGGCCTTCACAAATTTAGGGCCAAACTCCTCTACAAAACAAGAGGATAAACTATTACAATTAGAAAATAATTATTGAGATATGCTAATGTTTAAACAGTGTAAGGTATTTAAATCACCTTCTTCAATTGTACCCCTGTTGCTTGGCTCAGTTGCTGCCGGTATTTTGTGATGCCACTTGTGATGGAGTAAAACCCATTTCTTCTTCAAAAAGCACTCTTTGTCAAAGTACTTGCAAGTTTTTTCCTCACCAGTGAACTATAATCCCTCAATACTCCTCAAAATTAAGGTAATCATGTTCCAATATGGAAGACTTTCGATTACCTTCTTCGAGATACCAACCGATATTATATGTTTTAGAATTGCTGACCCCAGATTAATTTTGTGAACCTCCGTTATGTAGTAGAACATCATGAGTGTGGCATAAGTACATTCAGTGATGTGGTCAATTTGGGAATGATTGATCTAGCTAACATATCATAGACAATATGATCACCAGGGACAAGTTCATATAAACTAAAAGATTACGGCCTACAAAGATCATGGGCGTGTTGATGAAAATAGTGAAAACTACATTCCACTGGGTCAATACTAGGATACTCATCACCAAGTGGCCACTCTCATATATGCTAAACATCATCTAAAGGGCCATCCTCTAGTTGTAGATATGCATCCACCGGTCCTTTATATGGAAAATCTATAATTTTGTTTATAACAACGGGCTAAACTCTATGACGAACCCATTGACCTTAGTCCAGTAAGCACCCCCTCCCATGAACTCATGCAAGTTTCTAAGAAATTGGCAGAGTTCATCAAAATAAGAGGGTTCATTCATTGTCAATAGTTTAAAATCATGTTGGCCTTCAATTTTTTAACGGGTCTAACCTTATGATATGGTAAATATTTAAGTCTATGATATAGGAATCCATCAACTTTCCACCATCTCTTAAAGCATCGTACCTCTTTTCCAATAAAAGAGAAATGAACAGTCTCATGTCATAGATGGTGTTTGTGGTTCGACCACCCCTAGTTGATTTTGACCTCCGTCCACTTGCACCTCCTCCAAAATTTAATGTTAACATGATCTTGTTCAACTTCACAAGGCCAAATTTTTTTAATGTGAGGTTTTTCTGGTGTCGGCTCCGAAAATCGTTCCAGGGTTTTGAATTTTGGATTTTATCAATCCTGATTGGATTTTATCAATGTCGATTGGATTTTATCAATCCCGATTGGATTTTATATACAGGAGACATAGTTCTAGGCTTGGAACAATGTCAAAATTTTGTATTGAAAATCCCAGAGTAAGTTCCTTGATCGGAACAAATTTATTTCAGTTTACATCGAACGTCCGAAATTAGGTTCAAGAATCGGAACTACAGGTTGGACAAAAGTAATACATGTTTGGATCAGAGAAGGTATCCGATTTTGGAAGTCGAGTTCCGAGACCAGAACTCAATCCGTCCCAAAAAAATATCAAACGAGCAAAATAAGGTAATTTGCTCCATTTGAACAGATTTGGCCCCGAATGGACATCAGATTGCAAAACCTGTGTTATGGCCTCGGAACACAGTCTGAACCATAAATAATGAATGACTAATTAAATGGTAAGTTCAATAGTTTTAATAGATTTGGAACTACATCCGTTCCTAATAAATGAACGATGATGAGACTTCAAATGCATGTATTTTCCAAAGCATTTAACATCTCTTTTGTTATCTTTTCTTGGAAGATTGCTAGATTTAGGTAGGTTTACATCAGAAGGGATTTATATAACCGTTTTTTATCTTCGTATCTAAATCCTTCATTTTGTAACCTATTTTGAGTCTGATGGATTTTTGGTCCTTACGAGCATCTAGATTGCTTTTTGTGATCTTAATTTGTAGACTGATCATGAGCACTTTGGATTATTTTATTGAAGGCCATTCTCAAGGATGGTAGAAGATTGAAGGCCACGAGTCAAAACATGGTAGAAGAAAAAAGGATCGGAGAATGAAGACAAAGAAGCAGACGAATTGTGATATGGGAGTTTGAACCGAGCTATTGGAACAATCCGTGAAGAACCAACCTCCAAAGTGGTACCATTGGATTCGTCTTCTCGAGCACTATAAAATTGACTACAAGAACTCTCAAAACAGATTAACGGTTCACCCGTAG
>JAULKL010200357.1:0-12159 GCA_032355745.1 Rubia rechingeri
TAATTGAAACCATCAGTGATGGGGATGTTTGGGAATCTAACTCTCTATATTAATTTGAATAGCCTAATGGCCTTACACAGCATGATACGGGATAATTCGAATCACATAAGAGTAATGAACATAAAGTTCTTAAACAAAAGGTGTAACATATGATGACTCGATCTTCCTCTACTACGAAATCATTAAACAAACCTGATCCAAATCTACCCAACGGAATACTGCTTAGAGCCAGCGTCCCAACTCGAAACAGTCACAATAGAAATTAATAGACTTGGTGTCACTTTATTAAAAGTTGCAACCTTGTTCAAAAGAGACACCAACTGTACAAAATGTGATTGGTTAATTAGTGTGTACAAAAATCTCTAACCAGTATTAGATTGGACATCTTAAATAAATTAGTCTAAAGAAAACTAAATCTAAACCATCCAAACTAATCAAATCTACAAACTAATATACCTCCTCGTCTGGAATCGCCAAAGGTTAGTATCAAAATGATTTTTGACTCGAATTTCTCCTAAACCAACTTGGAGAGTAGATCCGAACCCAATCCAATTTTATTGCACAAAAGATCACCGGAAAATCAAACTTGACAGCGATTTTTGGATCTAAAACTCATAACAAGAAGAAGATCTAATTTTTAAAATCACCTTTGTTGCAATTTAATCTAAAAAATTAAAGAACCAAGGGAATTAAAAAAACAAAGCTAAAAGTAAGCAAAAATTGGAAAACCCTCCACCAGGCCCGACATTTTACCCATACCCTAAAAGATCATACCTAACCCAACGAAGACCCAGTCTTGGTCGGTGAGTTATCTCGATGGAGACCTGACCCGATGAAGTTTTGACCCGGTGAAAACCCGATGAACCCGAGCATTCATCTCCGGTGAGTCAACAGGTTCACAGACTCGCAAACCCTTAAGCAGACCCGCGAACCCGTGAGCATGCCCGTTAACTTATTAGAAGAAATTGAGTGAACCGGACCAGTGACCAACATCTCTGGTGTCCATCTCTGGTGAGCAGATCCGGTGTCCCTCTCCAGTGAACTGATCTGGCTTCCTTTTCCATGTTACTCGACGGTGACCCATAACTTTCAAATTTGATCGAAGATCCAAAAGAACAGAGACTAAGCTTTCAAAATTGGTATGATTTTTTCAACTTCAGGATTGAGCATTTAAAAAATGATGCTAGGCTAAGGAGAGAGATCTAGGTGGGGATGAGTATAGGTTTGGATTGGGTGTGTGGGCTGGAGGGGGAAGGAGGGAAAGCCGTCGGAGATGGTGGCAGTGGTATCCCCAGCGATGAAGATAATAGGTTTGGTTGGGAGCGTTTATAGGATTAGAGGGAAGGTTTGGTTGCGAATATATATTGCAATTGTTAAATTACATACTAAATTTTAAATTTAAAACTGTATTTTTATATTATATTTTTTATTCTTCACATTTAAATACACATTATTATTTTCTTTAACATATATTAAAATTTATATATACTTATATATATTTAGAAATTACAATTTTTAATGTAATATGGTAAGTCGCCTATCCATAAGTTTATAGAGGCCACACCTTTCCTAAGACTTCTTGTCTTGGGTTTGTTATGGTATGGGTCAAAGGTTTTTTATATGTTGACTTCACCGGCCCACAATCCAGCTAATAATAAAATCATTGATAGTTGTTGATACAATGTCAAAAATGTCATTTATGATATTTTTCTTAGTTTAGTATTTTTATGAGCTTAACACTATACACTTTTCCCATTGGATTTTTTAATGATGTAGTGTGCTCATATTTAGAATTATTTTTTGAAATATTCTAATTTAGGAGTTTTGAATTAGAATTATATTTTGTAGGTTTAGATAAGGTAGATTAATTTAACAATTCATCCAATATTCGGATTGATTTACTTGGATGAATATGGTAGTCATTTAGATTTAAATTAGGTATTATAGTTAGATGTGGTTTTAGCTTCTTAAAACTGTCATAATTCTTTTCAGTTTCTATTTGTACTGACCGAATTATATCCTATAAATAGGGGAGGCCATCCACACTTTTATACAACATTATTTCAATCAAAAATTCAGATTTTTGAGTTTATTGCTTGCCATCATTAATCTTCATTGTTGCTTAATCATGCGGGTTAATTAAGTATCAATACCCTTTGTGAACTAAACCTAATAGCTAGTTAGGGAACAAAGAACCCTTTATTTGGGAGTTAATCCCGCGGGTTAGTTAACGAGTAAAATTTTGAATTGTGAACCAATCCTGTGGGCTAGTTGGCTTTACAATTCTCGAACTGTTGAAGATCTCAAGGAGTATTTTTGATCAGTTTGTGCGTCTACTAGGCTTTGCGAAATCCCTCGTTTAGTCAAAGATCTAAAATTCCGCAATCTAGAGTTTTCGCAAGGAGATTCGTATCATTTGGTATCAGAGCAAAGCGAAAGTTTCTGCGACCATCATATTAGTAAACATCAGTTGGTATCGTTGGGGGATATCGATTGGTACATTCATATCCATATATTATTTTCAAAATTAATTAATAAATAAATAAAAATTTCAGATAATTTCTACCGTCAGACATCCTCAACACCGCCGTTAATCTTCAACCCACATCAATGCGCTAATCATTTCCGATAAGCATCTTCGTTCCTTATCTTCTCCATTCTTCCCCGACTTTATAAGCCACTGTCCACCGTTGAGTCTTTGATTATCATTGAACGATCTACAGATCTACCGCTGCCAGTCACTACCTACGACAACCTGCCACCGCACTGCAACTAGTCCCCGCCGATCAGCTTCTCTAAACGACCCATATTCTCCATTCCTTGTGTCATCCGCACAACTCCGATCAGAGGTCGTCCCTGAAACTACAACCCGCTCAAACTAGTTTAGTGAAAAAGGAGACCAGTTCGGTGCATGTACCGCACGTACGATCCAGCTAGAGGGACGAGTGAAGTCATGCACGAAACTTTGAAGGCACATCATTACACGTGCTAGACAACCAGCCAACCATTTATCTCGCAATTTGTTCATCATATCGTGAGTTAGTCCAATTTATCGTGAGTTATTTGATTTTCTCGCCTGGATTTCTCTTTCTTGCGAGTTCAGGAGTGTTTGCCACATCAGCACTCCTGTCACTGCCTAGTCAGAGTCCAGCCACCATTTAGTAATAGGACTTCGCAGGAATGGTGTGGGATGTTTATCTACATTTAATTTTGAATATTATTCTCTTTTCAAGGACGAAACCTTTCGACGACGGAGTGAATGATACAATATCAAAAATGTCATTTATTATATTTTTTTAGTTTCGTATTTTTAGGAGTTTAACTCTATACTATTTTTCCCATTGAGTTTTTTTTAATGTGGTAGTGTGCTCATAATTAGAATTAATTTTGAAATATTGTAATTTTGGAGTTTTGATTTGATTAGAATTAGATTTGGTAGGTTTAGAAAATGTAGATTCATCTAAGAATTCATTCAATATTTGAATTGATTTACTTGTATGAATATGGTAATCATTTATATTTAAATTAGATATTGTAGTTAGATATGGTTTTAGTTTTCTTAAAGCTGCCATAATTCTTTTCACTTTCTATTTGTACTGGCCGAATTATACCCTATAAATAGGGGAGGCCATCCATGAAATTTTACACATTATTATCAATAAAAAATTTAGATTTTTGAGTTTATACTCTTTGCTTGCGAGCATTTTTCATTGTTGTTTAATCTTGCGGGTTAATTAAGTATCAATTAGTGAACTAATCCTGCGGGTTAGTTAGTGAACAAAGAACCCTTTATTTGTGAGCTAATCCTGCGGGCTAGTCAGCGAGCAAATTTTCGAGTTAAGCATCAATCCCGAGGTCTAGTTGTTGATCAATTCGTACGATCTAATAAGGGTTTGTAGATCATTTCATTTGGTCAAAGATTTTAATTCTGCAATTCAGAGTTTTCGCAAGGAGATTCATATCATGGTGTATTCTTGAAATTCTTGAATCTTGAGAAACTTGGGAGAGCACCTTTACTCCCCCAGAATTGTTATCACACAGTTTTGTCAAATTGCAAAATAAACTATTGACTAACAAGATGGTGCATTCAACCTACATTTATATTCAGACTATTTGATTGAAAATATGTTGAGAACTAAGCCATATAAAACAAAAACACACAATATTAATATTTAAAAAATCTTTATTCATTAGATTGTAGCGGAATTTATAAAAAATTAATTACACATAAAATTAGTCTAGCTGGATATGCACCACTATTCAACATCCACACTACATCGATGGGGTAAACCAAGAGAGAGTGTCATTGAACTGAAACACATCATACCATTTGTAGTCATGCATCTTAATGCTTTCTTCACATTGAAAAAGCACTCTGGTAGTCCTGGTCTTGGTATTGTAAGAGATAATCTGCTGAGGAATCAATAAGATGATGTCCAAACTCTCCCCATCATTCAACCAAATCACGCTCAACACAGAAAATGAATAGTGAATGCATGGATGAAGGGGAATCTCATTGCTATCCAAATAGAGATCAACATCCAAATGAAGCTGCCCAATCATCCCCGGGAATTGCACACCTAAATCATACAAATCCACCCGGTGCATCAGAATCCACCCTCCATAATTATCCTTCATTTGGTAGATTTTTATCGGCGGGCTACAGAGAACATTAAACTCAACATCCACAAAGAGGAGGTGACCTCCTGACTGCCCAATCAACCTCACCGATTCTGTTGTGTGAGAGTCACTCGTAAATGGCGGCACTGACAAAATACTCATGATTTCATCATCAAGTGAGAAGTAAAAGGAATTGCCACTCGGGCAAATCCAATGAATTGCGCCATTCCAAATCACCCCACGCTTAAACACATCCGTCATGTACCTAAAATAAATCAGAGATTAAATACATAAATGAAAGGATAACTATGAATTTTTTACGTGATAAATATTATTATGGTTATATTAATTGTAAGAGAACAATATAACTTAAAATTTACTCACATGGCATTGATGAATTGTCCATTCCATCTTCTCCATTGGCGTGTTTCTGAGGAATATATAACCATTATGCACTGACCCCGTCTAAAGTGACCAACACATAAGATCTTGAAATGGGGTGCTCTTATTGGATCAAAGGCCAAAGTGAGCTGATAGGTGAAGTGGTTTGGAAAATTGTTGGGAGGAGGTATCTCCATAAACTGCTTGGTGGTTATGTTTGTGACATAATATGCAAAATACCCCATGAAAAGGGACTCCACATAACATAATGATAGCCCATTGCACGAGCTGATCACCGTCACTGCAACACCCGGGTCTTCTTCTAGGTAATCTAGGTCCAACGTAGTTATTGTTTGTGGATGAGATTGACCATTCCTATGTGGGAGTAGAATCCAATCTTGACCTCGTTGCATCATAAGTTTGGTGGAAGTTGGGTGGCGAATTCTTTTAGTGTGGCTGATCCTAAACTCGTGACTCGAGATTATTCTATTCCATTTTTGTGAAACGCACCGGAATATAAGTAGTGATCTTGCTGGCAAACATATCAGAATCTTGCAAAGCAAATTATCATCCTCTTCCACTTCTTCAGCATTTGAACTATAAACACGGGTATCTGACGACGCTGAGAATGATGACGATGTAAATGCTGAATAAGCCGGATTCCACCAGTTCATCATGAGAAATATGAAGCTCCACGCAAACCTTGTAAATGTAGAAGACATTTTCTGGAGAAATAGGTAGATTTAATATACATGCAGAGAAGATTAAAAATTATACCTTGATGAACATATGAGATTTGATATAGTTCATGAAAATGAGGTTTAATGAAATTTATAAAGATAAGAACAAACAGTGCAATCACGTAGCACCATTGTGCAAGCACGTTGAGAAAATATTATACTTATTATTTTCTTTTTTCACAGTGAATTTTTATTTTTAAACCAGGCAACAAAAATGGTCCTTAACGTTTTGGGGGAAAATCCCCCAAATTTATTATTTTAAACCACTTATTCAAACTTATTTAAATGCATGAACTAGCCATCATAAATTTCAAATATAAAATACACTACATAAATTAATGCTTAAAATATAACAAGTGAAAATAACAATATTTTTTAATAAATTCATCAAGTTGAAGCAGATCTTCGTACTTAAAAATCATCTTGTTATTTTAGACAATAGATAACATGATACCCCTAGTTTACGCGAAATTATGGCAATTTGAAAGGTGTTAAATTTCCATTTTTATCTAAATCCCACTCAAATCCGCCCTTCGAAACTCCCAAATTGATACACTCATGTTAACAATAGATATGGATGTGGTTGAAATCCGGTTCAAAAATATATTTTGTTTTTAAAATAAAATTACTCATACAATGAAGTTAACATCCTTTAATTCTAAATCAAGCAACAAGTATATAATTACCATTTGGGGGAAAATCCCTAAATTCTACATCTATTTTTGGTTTCAATCAAAGTTTTCATCTAACAATTTGCGACTGCTTCTACGATAATTGACAAAAATTAAAAAAATTCTGTCAAACCTACACCTTTGGACAAGGTTTCGATGTCGAATCTAAATAGTAATGATTTTAAATATATTCGTCAGTTGAAAACTCACAGCAAGAATGGAAAACCAACAAATAGTTCTTTGTATCTACAAAGTTTAGAATAATTCTACACTTTTCACAAAATGGAAAATAAGATCAATATAGAGGCAATTCATTTTTTTTAAAGAAAGTAGTTGAGAGAATAGCATAGTCCTAATTGGTATCAAAATATCAAAACAAAGGAGGAACATTAATGCTTTTCATCTTAATCGATATACCAGATACATTCTCAATATAGTGAAACCTAATTAAGAAAAGGTATCAATCCACTCACCCTGTTTTCCAATGGAATCTACGATGCCGCTAGTCAGAACAGCTAGAGATAGAAGATTCCGAATAAATAAACAAGTATGACTTAAGAGTTCCATAAAATTATAGCTTGATGAATGGAAAAGATTTGATATAGTTTCTGAAAATGTGGTTTAATGAAGTTTATAAACATAAGAACATACAGTGCAAAATTATACACTAAACAGTGCAAGAACGGAGCACTATTGTGCAAGCAAGTTGAGAAAATATTGCACCTTTTTTTTCACACGAAATTTTTATTTCTAAACTAAACGACAATAATGGTCATTAACATTTTGGGGGAAATTCCCCAAATTGAATATTTTAATCTATTAAGTCAAACTTATTTAAATGCATGAACTAGCCATCATAAATTTCAAATAAAAAACACACTATATAAATCAATGCTTAAAATCTAACAAGTGAAAACAAATGTTTTTCAATAAATTCATCAAGTTGAAGCAGCTGTCCGTACTTGAAAATCTTATTATTTTGGACAATAAATGACATATTACCCCTAGTTTATTCTAAATCGTGGCAATTTCGAAAGGTGTTAAATTTCCTTTTTTTTCTTTCTATACCCCACTCAAATCTGCCCTTCAAAACTTCCAAATTGATACTCACTCTTATGTTAATAATAAATATGGATGAGGTTAAAAACCGGTTCAAAAATATATTTTGTCTTTAAAATAAAATTACCCATACAACGAAGCTAGCATCATTTAATTCTAACTCGAGCAATAAGAATATAATTACCATTTTGGGGGGAAATCCCTAAGTTCTAATTTTATTTTTGGTTTCAATCAAAATTTTCATCTACAAATCTTTAACAGATTCTACCATGATTGACAACAATTGCAAAATTTCCCTCAAACCTACACCTTTGGACAAGGTTCCGATGTCAAATCTAAATGGTAATGATTTTAAATATATTAATCGGTTGAAATCTCACAGCAAGAATGGAAAACCAACATATAGTTTCTCGTATCTACTAAGTCTAGAATAATTCTACACTTCTCAGAAATGTAAAATAAGATCTAGACAGAAGCAATTCATTTTTCAGAAAGTTGTTTAGAGAATAGCATAGTCCTAATTCATATCAAAATATTGAGGAACATTAATGCTTTTCATCTTAATTGACATACCAGATAAATTCTCAATAAACTGAAACCTAATTAAGAAAAAAATATCAATCCACTCACCCTTTACCCAATGGAATCTACGATGCCGCTAGTCAGAAAGGCTACAGATAGAAGATTCCAAAATAAAGGAAAAAAACATGACTAAAGAGTGCCGTCAAAGGATGGAAAATATGCCTTCAATACTAAAACGCGGTGAAATCAATGTGTTATTTAGTTTTAAGACCTGATATGGGCTTCAATGTTACTTAATTTAAGTACACATGGGTCGACTTGGGCTACCAATTGGGCACGACAAGCCCAACAACCTTGAAAGCCCACCTATTATATTCCACTTTTCATAATAGTTTAGTTGATTATTAGTTATATGTAGATTTGATATCTTTCCAGTAATAGGGAGTTATGTTTTGTTAAAAAATCATCATATTCCCAAGTGTTGTTAAAATAATTTTTAATGCTTTGTAATGTACTTCTAATATATTCGTGAAAAGATAATTATGACACTTGAAGCCTTGAAGTATAATTAATTTTTCTAGGCTAAGTTCTAAAAAATGTGGCATTTCATAAGTTTATGCAACAATCGTTGTATTTTGTAATTTAAACACTGTATTTTTAGATTTAAAATACAAAATGAAATTAAACTTAATAGTTGCAATAAAAACATTTTAGGTGTCATCAACCATCATTGTTAGAAGAGATCCGAATTGGCAACGAACCTAACACCTAGCCCACTCTCTACAGTAGGGGAAATTAAAATGGAAAATCAAACAGGCAACAACTAAAGCAAGAGAATAATTTCTATTTTCTATTCAGAATACGAAATGATGAATGCAGAACACAATCAATCAGCGGCATAAAGTGCAGGAAAAAAGCAAGTGAGGACGACAGAAACAAAAAAAAGAGTAAGGGAGAAATAGATAGAATGTACATACGTGATGGAGAAAAGGAGAGAGAGAGAGAGAGACAGAGCAAGCGAATGGGAATCGAATCGGATTCCAGCGAGATTCCGGCGGATTCAGGTGAGATCTAGCAGTTTCCAACAGCGATTTTGGCGAGGATAAAAGAAGAAACGAGAAAAGAAGAAAAAACAAAATTATTTCTTGAAATTATGATACATATACAGACCAAAATTATTCTATTTACACAGGAAGCCCTTCACATTTTGATCAGTTTAAAAAAAACTCATTTCAATTAGAATATATAATAATTGCCTACATAAAGTTTAGATTGATTAAAACAAGTCTTTGTGAATAATTTTATTGTATGTGGTATAAATGTATTTTCATTTCTCATTCAAAACATATAATTACATTTAATTTGACTGTTAATGGAAAATAAGTTAAAAATTGTGAGTGCACGTATAGTGCTTAGTTCTTTATCAATGAGTTGATACTTGATACTAGTTCTTTTTTTTTGTTGCAAAATCCGTGTGAATATTAAATTTTATGATCATTTAATTAAGGGTACTTTTGGTTTGCTTTAAATGCTTTAAATTATTAATGTATGACAATCACTTCCTCTTAATGATAGTTTAGGATTTCCCTCCATTTTTTTTCACCAAGAATTTTAATTATCTTATAAGTCTCAAGTAGAATAATGTATTTTTTTCCCAAACTTTTTCATTGGCATGCTCGAGTTTTTATGTCCTTATAAATTACTCATTCATGTCCCACATATAAACTTAGAGTTCACTCAACACCAATATTATATAAAAATATAAATTCATATTTTGATATATATATAGACACACACACATATATAATTATCATCCATATATATGTTATGTCACTTAAAGCATCTTGTCGATCGGATGACAACCCTGATGGTTACAATCTTCGACCATCCTTATTTCAATATTTGTTGTTCAAGTGAACTTTCCACCGATTTGGTGTATTCTGGAAATTCTTGAATCATGAGAAACTTGGGAGAGCACCTTTACTCCTATAGAATATCTATCACACGGTTTTGTCAAATTGCAAAATAAACTTTATGAACTAACAAGATGGTGCATGCAACCTACATTTATATTCTGACTATTTGATCGAAATTATCTTGACAACCAAGCCATGTAAAACAAAAACACACAATATTAATATAAAAAAATATATTTATTCATAAAATAGTTGAGAAAGTTATAACAATTTAATTACACATAAAATTAGTCTAGATTGGATATGCACCACTATTCAACATCCACACCAACGGGGTAAACCAAGAGAGAGTGTCATGAATTGAAACACTTCATACCATTTATAGACATGCATTGAAAATGCACTCTTGCAGTCATTGTCTTGGTATTGTAAGAGATACTATGATTAGGAATAAATAAGATGATGTCCAAACTCTCCCCATCATCCACCCAAATCACGCTCAACACAAAAAATGAATAGTGAATGCATGGATGAAGCGGAACTTCATTGATATCAAATAGAGTTCAATATCCAAATGAAACTGCCCAATCATCCTAGGAATTGCACACCTAAATCATACAATTCCACCATGTGCATCGGAATCCACCCTCCACAATTATCTTTCATTTGGTAGATGTTTATCGGCGAGCTACGGAGAACATTAAACTCAACATCCAGAAAGAGAAGGTGACCTCCTGACTGCCCAATAAACCTCACCAATTCTGTTGTGGGAGAGTCACTCGTAAATGGCGGCACTAACAAAATTCTCATGATTTCATCATCAAGTGAGAAGTAAAAGGAATTACCTCGAGGGAAAATCCAGTGAATCACGCCATTCCAAACCACCCCACACTTATACACATCCGTCATGTACCTAAAAAATTATCAGAGATTAAAAACATAAACGAAAGGATGACTATGAATTTGTTACGTGATAAATATTATTATGGTTATATTAATTGTAAGAGAACAATATAATTGACAATTTACTCACATGGAATTGATGAATTGTCCACTCCATTTTCTCCATTTGCGTGTTTCTGAGGAATATATAACCATTATGCACTGACCCTGCCTAAAGTGGCCAACACATAGATCTTGAAATTGGGTGCTCTTATTGGATCAAAGGCCAAAGTGAGCAGGTAGGTGAAGTGGTTTGGAAAATTGTTTGGAGGAGGTATCTCCATAAATTGCGTGGTGATGTTCGTGATGTAATATGCAAAATACCCCATGAAACAGGACTCCACGTAACATAATGATAACCCATTGCATGAGCTGATCACTGTCATTGCATAAACTAATTAATGGCAACTGTCAGGTGTCAGCACCAGTTATGTCGATTCGTATGCTATTATTTACAAGGCTTCTGAATTAATTGATTTTCTTGTTACTTGGCAGGTCTTGAGGATAACCAATAATGAAACAGATACTGAAGCATCTGACTCACCTTGGAAAAATTTCTATAATGGGTGCTACAATTTTCGATGCAAATACTGAGATCGCATTCGCTGAATGCGTCCTCAACGTTTCCTTATTTTTTTTAAAATTTTCTGGTTAAGAAGACGCATTAGTAGAATGCGTCTTCATGTTTTGTCTTTTTTTTTTGGCCGATCAGTGAAAACGCATTCACAGAATGCGTCTTCTCCATCTGCAATATTTTATTTTATTTTGAAATTTGAAGACGCCGAATGCGTTTTCACCATTTTTATTTTTAAAAATTTTTTACACAAAAAATAATTAAAATATTATATATTTTTAAAAATAATTATAAAGTATAATTATATTACAATAGTATATAAAATAGTTATATTTATATAAAATAATATCATTTTTATTTATAATATAAACTAATAAATTAATGATTTTATAAGAAAATTATATATAATAATATTAAAATATTATAACAAATAATATTATTAAAAAATAAGTTCATATGAAAATTATATTTTTTACTTAAATTTGATCCATATACAACTCGACAAATAATATTATAATATTTTATACAAATAAGATTTAAAATATTTTTTTATCAAAATAGTTAAAAAGTATAATTCAATTACAATAGTATATAAAATAGTTATATTTATATAAAATAATATTATATTTATTGATATTATAAATTAATAAATTAATGATTTTATAAGAAAATAAGATATATTTATATTAAAATATTATAACAAATATTATTATTAAAAAATGAGTTCATATGAA
>JAULKL010201413.1:0-12151 GCA_032355745.1 Rubia rechingeri
TATTTTCATGGTTTGGGGAGCCTTATATAAAATCCCATTAATTTAAATATATATATATATATATATACACCCTCATTGATCTAGGCAGAAACTAAAATAAATAAACTTGCAATGATTGTCTAATAAACTGATTGGAAAGGTATCCACACTTATCAATCAAGTAATGAACATACCATAGTACCTTAAGTATTCTTAATGTTTATGCTCCACAAGAAAATTGGAAGATCTATCTCACCAATGATACTATGTACTTCTTATGTTGTGAATTTATTTTTGAAATTAGTGGATTGTAAAAACTGAATGAGTATGCTAGAGTTTTTCATGCCCATCTGTACTAGTTCATTGAGTATGCAAATGCTTACTTCTTGAGCATAATAAATCATTTATTTTTTTGGGTAACATTCAAAATGAACTTAAATCAGTATATAAAATTATGAGTAGAATGCTAAGATGACCCTCAGTTCTTTGGAAAGTGCAAATATAACCCTCGATTTTTCAAAAGTGCTAATATACCCATGGCTGATTTTCAGAAGTGCAGATATACCCATGGCCAGCCAAAATATGTAAACTTATACCCCGAGTACCCCATTTTTTCCTCCTAATTTTTTTGGGTACAATTGCTCACTTCAATGACTTTGGGTACAGCCGCACTTTCAAAAAACTCGAAGTTATATTTGTATATAACAAAGAACTGAGGGTTATATAGGCACTTCATTCTAAAATTATTGTGTATAGTTGGTCTAGATATTTAGTTGGGAATTTGTTTTATCAGAATTAAATTATTACCTTTTACTATTATTACATATTCATCTAATAAGAAACTCTGCATTATTATTGGGGGAATTGAGTAAAACTTAACCGTATGTAGCATAGTAAAATAATGTAATAAGTATCACCAAAAGATACTCTTACAAAGCATAAACGAAAATTTAGATGGACCAATCAAAACTAAACATATTTGAAACTAAGAAAATGACATTTTCTGAGATAGCTGTTTGAAACAACTTCACCATCAAGATGACAGAGAATCCGTGGGATTAAAAGCGCCATATGGTTGCTAAATTTTTGCTCGTAGGTCAAAGACAGACATACTGGAAGGGTGAACTACTCCCTGGGCATAAAAAGAGAGAGAGAGAGTTTCCATCCTATAATTTTTTTGTGGGGAAAGCTTCACTCATCAGCTATGGAAGAGATATTCGACCTTCGTCTGTTGGAGATTAGCAATTGAGGGCTCTTCTAACTTAGCTAAGCCATCTATCCTTTCCTGGCTCGTCAGATGCACATTGTACAAGGGAGTTTGATATAAGTAGGGAAGTCCTATTGGAGTTGTCTTAACTTAAAACTCATTCTTCTCTAAAGTAATAACCCATCTATATGTGGTGTTACTGAGCACCTAACTATATGTAGATATTTTCAACGGTTGTGCATAAATGCGATAGTTTCTTCCAATTTTGGGAATTTTTGGGCAATGCACTATGGAAATCAAAACTACTATGTTGTTTAATCACGAAAATTCTTTGAAATCTATACTAGACATGACATTTGTCACTAAAACTACAATTCAATGATATAGTTTTGTAGAGGGGGAAATATAAGACATGTTTTAGGTTTGTCAGTGATGTTAAACTTTAAAATTAATCGTGTTAATTATCCATGATTTATGTGGCCAATCTATTAAATTTGCTTCCAAAAGTTCTTGTAAAAATATTAGTGTTTCTAGTAACGATAAATATGTTTTACACAAAGTTTTCTAGCGGCTAGCTACCTCTACTAGAATTTCACAACTCTATGTATTTATGGTTTTAAGAATTTTAAGTCACATAAGAAAGTACATTATTGATTCAATAAAATTAAACACCAATCGCAGTTCTAAAAGCTCTATCTGCCCAATGCCAATATTTTGCCCAACTTCGGGTGAAATATGACTGAACTTAAGAATACAAAGACTTTCCTTTTTTTCCTTAAATGTTTTTTTATTCAAAAAATTTCAAAAGCATAGTTTCGTAGAAGCATATTGAAACTCTTGCTTACAAGGAAAAGCACACTGTCATTAGCAATTTAGCATCTGCCACTTTATCTCTAAATTAATCACAACAATATAGAGGTGTTTATGACAATGGAGCAAGAAGTAACCTTCCCCGGCAACCTATAGCGCAACTATATGGGTGCTTCTAGATTTCAATATTTAAGTTTCTTGGGGACAATTTAAGAACAATTCATTAAATATTTCGCAATGATGATAATAATGAATCACTAATTTTTTTTACATGTGCTTTGAGTAGATTAAGAAAATTATCATAGTTCTTATTAATTGATCCTTTATTAATGATACACCTTTTCTAATTTAACTCATATACAATTCAGTTAAATTAAACACCACACACTATTTTAAAATATGAAAAATGCTCGATTTTGCCCCATTTTGCACGAAATATTACTTAGGTTAAGAATACAAATGCTTTGCTTTCTTATAAATTATTTTTGCAATTAGAGACTCTCAAATTTTAAAATCATGCAATCAAATATTCTAAAAATAGATTTTGAAGAAGTAAATTGAAACTCTTGGTTACATGGAAAAGCATACAGTGATTAGCATCAACAACTCTAACACTTGCAAAAATATACAAAATCCAGATGATGATAAATAGTCCCATAATTATTGTTCTACTAATACACATTGCAAACGGTCATAGTTCCAGTCTTCCAAAGATGTTATTTAGGGATAGAATGGCTCCATCATGAGCATAGGAACTCACTTCATTTAATTTAGGATATGCCAGCACTCATTTCCAAAGTGCTTCCTCCTGAAATTAATCTCAACACTATGAAGGTGCCCATGGAAATGAAGTAGAAAGTAAGCTTCAATGGAAGACTTCACCGCAGCTCCGTGGGAACACCTATGCTTCATATTTCCGTTTATGGAGGCAATTTCAGGAAAATTCATTAAATAAACTATGTTAAAGACAGTAGTGAACCCCACTCCCCCACTTTCCATGCACTTTGAGAAGGTTGAGAAGCTCTTCACATGCACTTCTTGTTATTGATTTCCTACTAATGATACACACTTCTGCTATTTTTTTGTCTTGAAATGAAATAGAATAACCAAAGTACTATTTCAAAATGTTTAATAATTACAAATGGTTAATGTCCAATTTAAGTGATAATATCAGGAGTTAAATGTACAAGTCATAATGCATAATTGATATATATTGCCGAGATTAGATAGAAAATGGGTTGGTATATTACTTTAGAAAACATATGGAATACTTGCTTGGAAGAGATTTTCTGGTCACTCACTGCATTAGGTTCCTAATAAAAGGGCATAAGATATTGGCTTATTCTTATATGTTCATTATCATATACCTTAAGAATTATTATTATTTCATGATAAAGTTCATTTTGAATTTTGTTACCTTATACTCCCTCCGTCCCACGAAAAATCACAATATTTTCTATTTTCGTTTGTCCCAACTAAAATGACAGTACTTTGAAAATTGTTCAAAATGGCAAAGAATATGTTGTTAAATTCTCACAATATCATCTTTTAACTTTAACAACTTTGAGACTTGACCTACTGTTTTCCCAAAATACCCCTACTTTTCCTCAATTATTCTCTGCCACATCAACTCTCCTAAAACGTTTTGCCAAAAATATATATGCCATTTTTTGTAGGACGGGGGAAGTTTATTTTAAACACTTGTATATATTGATATATATTAGATATGGTGCATTTTAGTTTTATATTTCAGTATCAAATCTTGACTCCTTTAAAGGATAGAAGAAATACCACTTCAAAACTATTATAAAACTTTCTACCTAAAGATAAAATTGAAACAAGTACAGAAAATTGGAGAGGTTAACAGGTAAGTAAAAAACAAGTTATATTAATTGCATTACAATTTCAAAGAGGTGGAGATTAAGCAAAAGTCACCAAACACATTTATGAGAAACAACCCAATTTTATTTTGGTGATGTTCACTCATAGTCCTCAATTCTCACGCTCTAAATATTCCCAAATTGAAAAGTAATTTTTTAAAAAGTTAAAAAGTTGTTACCAACTCAAGTCATAGTAATTAATATGCAAAACTTGATCTTGCACTACAAATACCCCTTTTCATAGATCCAATATACAAGTTTCCTTCACTCCCTTCTCTTCTCACCATATCCTCACCCCAGTTTTCCCATATGGAAAGCATGAATATTCATGGACCTGGTGATGATATTCATGAGAAGATGAATGTTTCTAATAACCTCGTCAGTCTCAATGTTTCACCACTACATCCTCATTCATCCTCATTACAAATTGATCCAAGTAAAACTTCTCTTCTAGAGCCTAGTAATGCAATGGAACATGAGATTCGAGTTTTGCTGGTTGACCATGACAAAGATTCCCTACAATCCACAGCTAGAATTCTTGCTCTTAATTCATGTAAAGGTAAAACTGATTTTATTAGTTTATTCTTTCTAATGGTTCTTGTAGATCCTCTAGTTACTATTGACTTTTCTGATAGTTGCATGTCTCATATGAGGTTAAAATTGAACACATTTGTTAAAAATAGCTAATTCATAAGGTTTTGTAGTTGAATTTTAGAATTTTTGTTTTATCCTTTCTCCATACTTTTTTTCTATCAACCCTTAGTTTTTTTTTGTATTTATAAAATAATGAATGATCTATTTCTTGTTTGTCAATTTTATTTTCATATTCCTTATTCTTTAATATCTCACAAGTCAAAATTTATTTTGTCTGCAGATTAGTTGTATGTAAATATTCTTTCATAAATTGTTTTTAAAAAAACAAAGAAAACGAGTAAAATGAAAGTATGTATCTGAAGGGGATGTTTTTGATAAAAAAATTATCTTCTTTTAGTTACTTTATACACTACAATCCTAAACATGCGTTTAGTCCTATAAAAATAAAGTCTTTAATAAAGACCTTTTCTAGACTACAATTTTACCTAATCACCTATGACTGCATGAATTTATTGCTCGTTTAAGTTGACTTTGGAATTTTGATTTTTTGTGTTCAACAAAATGAAATTATACCATTGTTTTTTGTTCAAAAAATTTATTTTATTTGGATGATTAATTTCAAATTTTTTAAAAATATTTAACATCTTGTGTTGACCTTACTTATTCCATCTCAATATCCATAAAGTCAAATAGATTACGTGTAAGTGTAGTTATTAACTCATTAAATTTAATTTAACTATATGGATTTAAGTAAAAAGTACATATTGTCATATTGAATCTCTTATAAATATGGGGTATGAGTTATAATATTAATAAGTATTTTAAAAATATTTGTACTTGTAATACTAAAGTGTTTTGATTGTGGAAAATAGTTTTCTATTATAGTCTTGATTTATATTAACTTCTGAAACTATTTGAGTTTCAGTGACAATGGTGGTATCGGGCTCTATTGCAATGAAGGCTATCTCAGATGGAAAGAAGCAATTTGATATGGTTATTATAGATGTAGAATTATCTGACATGGATAGTTTTCAGCTTTGTAAGGAAATTGAAAAAATGGGCATCCTAGTTGTCGGTAATTACTTTTTAACAACCACTACTCATCGTCATCTAAATTAATTTAATTTTTTTGCATGCAATACTTATATTCATTTAATTTTATTCCACTAATTTTCTTAACTGGATTTTGATTTGATCAGTAACATCTACAAAGGAAGACCCCAAGCTAACATACAATGCATTGGACAATGGAGCATTTCTTTTCATCAAAAAACCAGTCGATGAATTAAGCACGAAGTACTTGCATCAGTTTGTGGTAAAGAAAAGAATCCAAAATATCAAAGAGAAGATGGATGAACAAATGATAGCCATGGAGAATTTCCTACTCGGTGGAATATATTTTACTGAGAGCACTAATGATGATTCCATGCGGGAGAAACGAACATATAGGAGGAAGAATAGTACAAAACAAGGTGGTACTCAAGTTAACCTATTGTGTGATCAAAAAAATTTGAATGATGAACATTTTTCCATTGATATCTTTACCAAGAAAAAGATGTGCATCGAATGGACCAAGGAGCTGCACCAAAAGTTCATGGATGTTGTCGCTCAACTTGGTGAAGGAAGTATGTCTCTAGTCATTTTCTTTTTCTTTATTAACTTTAAACTATTTACTTAGCATATATAATAAATGTGTAAGTATGTGTGTGGGTTTTACTTATTAGCATAGATAGTATGATAGATGTGCTAATTAATATTAATAAATTGTTTCTCGTTTTAGTTGTGCTATGCAAACATATTTATCTGTGGGCTGATTGTTTCATAAATATATTTCAGAGTGTTATCCGAAAGAGATTTTGGAATTGATGAACGTTCCTGGACTTACACGTTTGCAAGTTGCTAGCCATCTTCAGGTAAGTGTTATTTTTACACTTAACCCTGGAAAACTTTCATTTGGGATTATTGAAAAAATAAAATTTTGACATAATTTATTTATATTTTACTTGACATATTTTGTTATTCTAAAATATGTTCAAAAACTTTTAAGAAAAAAAATTCATGATGTTTGGAAAAAATTCAGTGAACTAAGACTTATTTTAGTAAGCTTGGAATAAAATGTCACTGTTATCAAATCTATATTTGTGGGGAAAATTGTAATGTTTGACTTTTATGGGTTTCTTTCCATTGCATAGAAATGTCGTCGTGATAACAGGAGACCCCCTTCAGAGCGCAAGAATCGATGTCAAAAGCGCAAATTTTCTAAAACCGCTACTATTGCTGAAAAAGATAATGACAAGATTAAGGTGTTTGGGAGCATGCCTCATTTTGATTATGAGTCTCAAGAAATGGTGCAGAAGAATGACCATTTTGTTTCAGTGTCTTCTTTTGGTGATAAGCCCTCAGAAACATTACAAACATCGGGCTCTAGAAATGACACTCTTATCAACTCCAATACTCCTGTAGCTTATTTTCCTCAAGAGGAAAATAGCCAAGAGACATGGATGGAACATGTAGATCTTATTGAGGGAGAATCTCCATGGTGGACAGCTCAAGAAATTCAACTTCTTAATCCAACAAGTCATCCTTAGAGGGTTTGTTTTTTTATCTCTTACACTTATTCTCTTTATCAATGATCACAGTTTATTTTATTTTATTTTTACTTTTAAAATGATGACAGATTCAAGACGAGGTGGATATGGCCAATTGAACTGCTCATGAATGCAACAATGACAAGTATGGTTGCATCAAGTGTCATGAAGAATCTTTGAAAGATGCAAATGATAAGAGGATAGTGTTTTCACTTTGTATCTCAAAATAAGTTATGTCCCATTGAAATATGTGTTCTTAACAAATTACTTAGGTTGATTTCAATAATAAAGAATGTTTTAAGTTTGGGAGTAGTACAATGCTTCATAAGGAGTTTGAATTTCTCATGGTTATATTGTATGTTATAATCATGTTTCATACTATTAGTATTTCTTTAAACATAATAATAATGTTTACAAAATAAATGTAACTTAACAAACAACCATAGGACCGTTGTCCCCACCCTTGCACTAAGGGAATGATAGCAATAAAAAACTGTTTATAAAATTCATGTATTTTTACAATATATATATATATATGTCAATTTTTGTGGGACGGAGGGAGTATATGTTATATGTCAATTTTTGTGGTACTGAGGGAGTATATGTTTTTGTAAACACTCGTATATATTGATATACATTAGATATGGTGCATTTTAGTTTTATATTTCCGTATCTAATCTTGACTCCTTTAAAGGATAGAAGGAATACCACTTCAAAATTATTATAAAACTTTCTACCAAAACATAAAAATAGAAGCAAGTACGAAAAATTGGAGGGGTTAACAGTTAAGTAAAAAAACAAGTTATATTTATTGCATTACAATTGCAAAGAGACGGAGATTAAACAAAAGTCACCAAACACATTTATGAGAAACAACCCAATTTTTTTTGGTGATGTTCACTCACAGTCCTCAATTCTCATGCTCTAAATATTCCCACATTTACAAATTATTTTTTAAAAAAAGTTTCTACCCACTGAAGTCATAGTAATTAATGTGTGAAAATTGATCTTGCACTACAAATACCCCCTCTTCATAAATCCAATATAAAAGTTTCCTTCACTCTCTTCTCTTCTCACCATATCCTCACCCCAATTTTTTCTTATGGAAAGCATGAATACTCATGCAAAATCAAACTTTCATTGTAGATGATATAACCAAGTAAACCGAAAGTGATTATCAATAAAAATAACATAATAAAGGTACCCGACGTGAGAGACAACAGGTGAGGGTCCCCAGAGGTCACAATGAACTAAATCAAATATGTGTGGTGCGCATTTCAAATTATCATTAAAATAAAGACGCTTGCCTTTAGCTATCTCACAAGAAGTACATAAATGAGGCTTAGGCAGCAAACTAGTAACTGACAAACTACCAGCCTTATTCAAAGATGAAATAATAGAAAAATGAACATATCCTAACTGACTCTGCCATAGCTCAAATGAGACCTTGAATTTATTTGAATTAACAAATGAAACTAAAGCAGCACCACCATAATCTAAAATGTAGAGACCTCCCCCACTATGTCCTCGGTCCACGACCTCCTTGGTAACCTTGTTCTGAATAGTGAAAGAAGTGTCATAAAAAACAAAAGCATTTAGATCCCTTGTTAACTTGGCAATAGACAATAAATTCTTGGTGATATTTGGAACAACCAAAACATCAGATAAAGTGAGAGAATCATAAATCCGGGAATTGACAACATGTGAAACATGCAAAGAAGAACCATTACCAAAATAAACACGACGATTACCGTTATAAGGAGCGATGATATCTAAATTGGAAGCTGGAGCAACCATGTGATTGGTAGAACCAGAGTCCATGTACCAATTAAGAGTGGCATTCAAATGCTGATAATAATGTGATAGCACCAGAGTCCAACATGTGACAGTTTGTAACAAAATTCAGCAAGGTGACCAGGACGGTGGCACCATTGTAAGACGTAGGTGCCACGGCCACCCTGAGGGGTGCCACCGCTAGCTGGCGACGGTGTTCGGCCGCCGCCTCAGCCGCCCCTCCCTCACCCAAAACCTCGGCCTCCCCTACCACGATTAGCTTGTCCGGACCCCTGTTGACATGCAATGAAAGCAGAAGGTACTGGTCTAGAGGTAGCAAGCGAGCTTTAAGTGAAAACTCTAAAGCCTCAGCATCATCAACAATAGTGTATAAATGAGGTAAAGGATTTTTCACCATTTGAGTAGATGAAAACTAGGATAGCTTATCATTCAAACCATGACAAAACACAACAGCAATATCCTCATCATGAAGAGGATGACCAAGAAAACACAATTCATCAAGAATGTCCTTAAAACGAAAGTAATAATCCTACACAGACTGATCATCTTGACGAATACCATACAAACGATCACAAAGATAAAGGCGACGAGCACGAGAATTATTCTGATATTTAGTGGCTAAAGCATCCCATACCTGAGCAGCAGTGACCATACTATCAACTGCTGACATTGCAGAAGGAGTTAGAGATGAAAAAAGAGCGGTTTGGACTAGCTGATCTGTCTGAATCCAAGCATCATGAGCAGCGGCAACCTCAGAAGCCTTGTCATCGGGTTCCTTACAAGCCGAGCCCGCAGGAGCAACGGGATATTTGAACGAACCATCAACATAACCAATCAGCTTGACATTTCGTAAAATAGAGGTAACCTAAGTACGTCAATGAGAGTAGTTGGAACCATCTAGCTTGATGGTGATGCAGTTGATCAACTATGGAAGCGTAATGGTTATCATCAGGAATAAGCAGGAATATATCCAAGCACAAAAGAGAAATCAAATCGCACCAAACACACAGTAACCTTTTGAATGGCAGTGGACGACAGATGTAACCTTTGTGCGTGGACAAAGGAACGGAAGAAAAGTAGCGACGGTGGAACCAGCAGCGAACGATCGATCAGCGGTGGCGCGTGATGTCGGCACGATGATGCGTGGAAGCCGGACCGATGTCATGCATGTGGGCGCATGACATCGGTGACTGGTTGTCTCGATTTGCGATCAACAGAAGCTAGGTTTAGCAGTGGCAATCGGTTGAGAAAGTGGGCGGCGGCCGAGAATCGAAAAACATTGCATGGAGAAAATAAGGAAATTTTTGGGAAAAGTCAGAAATTTTTTAATGAGACCTGACTGATACCATGATAAAATGTAAAACCCACAAATGATTGTGGCTGTGTGTATTCATATATATAGTGAGTATAAAGGGTATACAAGGTAAAATCAGATAAGGAAAAGGATATATACAAAACCAATCAGAAAGGATATTTCTTTCTTCACCTGATTCTAATTGATTTACAATTCTATTACTCCCTCCATCATACGAGTTTTGGCATATTTAATTTTCCCAAGTCAAACTGATAAACTTTGACCCTACATATAAATTAGAGTTAAGTGCTAAATAACCCTGATTTTAGGCTGAAAGTGCCAATATAACCCTGCAATCTCAAAAAGTTCCAATATAACCTTTGACCGTGTTGACTTTTTAGTCAATAGTCAGATTTCCGGATTTTCTTAAAGAGACTGATTTGCCCATGTTTTTAAAAAAATGAAAAAAACAAAAAGACCGATATGCCCTTAGCCCATTTCTCCTCTTTTCGTCTATTCTCTTTTTCCTCTGGCCTTTTCCCATTCTCACTCAAACCCGTCTTCTCCTTCCTTTGAATGCACAAAACCCAAGAACCATCCTTCTTCCCCACCGATCGTTGCCACCGCCGGAAGCTCCTCTCGTCGCTGCCGCTTTCGACTTGGCCTTCCCGTTGGCATTTACGGGACTCCCGCTCAAACCCGTCTTCTCCTTCTCTTAGACGCACAGAATTCAAGGACCGTTCTTCTTCCCAAACGATCTTTGCCACCGCCGGAAGCTCCTCTCGTTGATTGTTATAGCTCAAGTTCAACTAGATGCCATAGCTTTTCCTTATGTTAGAAAACACTAATTCGTTGATTGTTATAATTTCATTGAATCCTTATTCTTTTTGTATTCCACGTATTGATGATCATTGGCCTAGAATTGTTAAGATAATATATGTATGTGTGTATGGTCAGTGATCTTTATTATTCGACGTAAGTTATTCTTTCCCCTCATTTTTGTACTTTCTTTTTCTTATATTAATAAATAAATATGGGCTCACCAAATCCCTCACCATAATAGATGGTATTCCTTTTTAAAATGGACTATGTCATTTTTATTGGGACGTACGGAAGTAGTATTTATTATTATTTTTTAATAAAATATTTATTTCTATATACTCCCTCCGTCCCACAATATATTTTTTATATGACTTTTTGGGACGTGCCACTATAAACTTTCTAATTCTAAACTTTCTATATTTAGTCAGTGGTCATAACTCTTCCTTTCATTTGATTTATGTAAGCCCACTCTCATCATCCATTAAAAAAATGCCACATATACTTGTTTTAAAATTTGTACAAAAAATAATTAGAAACTTTAGAGATGGTCTCCTGTGAGGCAGCCTAAACTTTAGGCAGGGGCCTTTATACAATTCTAGCTATATTCTATCTCCAGGGACCTATCTCTAATAATTTTACAGGGACCTATCTCTAATAATTTTAGAGGGACCTATCGCTAATATTTTTTCAGGGTTTTTTTTGTCCAATTTCCCCCCATCATTTTCCCGCCATCTAAAGCTTGCAAAAAAAGCAAAAATATTTTAAAAATTCAAAAAATTAATATGATTATCGAACTGAAAAATATAAACATCAGCAAAAATAGTAGAACATCAACAAAAAATCATAAAACATCGACTAAAATTGCAGATAAAAATATATTTAAAAAAATAGCAAAAAAATATTAATTAATAAATAAAAATAATAAAAATGTCGACTACAACTGACAAAACATCAACTAAAATAAAAAAATATATAAAAACATCAACAAAGCTTCAATTATCAATTTTTTTAAAACTACAAAAATCTACAATATCAACAAAAAGCTAAAAAACATCAATTCCTATTACCTAAAATTCACCCAAAAAATGAAAAATGTCAACATAGGAAAAAAAAGCACTAAAAAAATCAACCTATGTCACCCAAAATTACAAACATCAACTCGTATCACCTAGAACTCACCGAG
>JAULKL010202483.1:0-12148 GCA_032355745.1 Rubia rechingeri
CGGCCTGTGCCAAGGCTGACATCCCGCGCGGCACGAGGGGAGTCACATCTGTACGGACCGTGCCAGATTCCACCCCCTGCGTCATTTGCGGCTTCTAGGATTTTTTTGCCACTTTAGGGCCTATTTTTAGGCCAAATTCCCCACTACTATATATATGTACCTATGAGTAATAGGGTTGAAGTTCATGCTCATTTTTAGATCTAAAGAGGAGGTTAGATTGAGAAAATACTCTTCTTTTCTCTAGATTCTTTTCTTTTTCATCTTTTTGATCTTTTTGTTTTCCTTTTGCCTACAACAATTCAATCAAATGAAATACTTGGTTTCAATGCTTAAGGAGTAGTTATATTACTTGGGGATAATATTTGTATTCATGTTTTGATGTTCATTTTGTGAGATTTCATAGATCGACCTATTCTATGTGCTTTTGTATTATTATGTTGGCTGGTTCTTAATATTATTGTGAATTTCTTGATTGTCACACTCAGTTAGCACACACCAATTCTACTTTCATGTTGTTGCACTATTTCTACCCCCTTCCCCTGGGTAAGGAAACCTAGATGCACCTGGGGTAACGATAGTCTGAAACCGTGTGGGTGCGTGCACAGAGGTTGCCGTTGTTAATCGTACGATCAATCATGCTCTAGTTAGCCAACTATTCGGTTCAAAGGGCTGGAGTAGAGATAGCTAAAGTAGCAAACTAGGATTACCTTTGTAATCCTAGAGCTATTGATATGACACCTACTTCCTTTTCCTTTGTAGGCCTAGGGGTAATTCTTTCATATTGTTCCACCCGGGTCTTAATTGCACGGGGGAGAATCAGTCTTGCATAATAAGCCATTGCATTTGTTCCACTTTCCTAGTTGTGGAGGCGAGGCTGATGGAGGATTTAATACATGCACCCCTATGTGACAGATATGGGGAAGTTTTGACCATTGTCCGCACTACGTGATACAAACACTAGAATAAGGTTTAGTTGTTGCATTTGATGAAATTGGTTATTGAAATGACATTAATCATGTTACGCAAATTTTCACCAAGTGTTAGTTTATATTGTTAATTCTTGTGATCATTTGCATGCTAGTAGTTGTTGGTACAAATTCCCCCAATGACTGTTTTGCCAACACTATTTATTCATAACACGTGGTCAGATTGATGACCCAATCACAGTTGTGTTTTGTTAATTATTAGATTCCTAACATCTCTGTGGACGACCTCGGTACTTGCCACTATCTTCCTTTCTTGGTAGTGTAGTAGTAGGGATGGAGCAACATTACAAATATCTATCTTTGATCCCTTCCTCTCAACTTGGTAGATCTACCGTGATTTATTAGCTACGTCGGGAGGGGGTGGGTTAGGAAACCTATGAAAATAAGAGAGGCCATAAAGGCATTGAAAAATGTGAGGTGCGATCCTTAAAAGAAAAGAGAGGTTAAGATGAAAACCCGAGACGGCTCCTAGGAAAATGAGAGAAAATGGGGAAAAATATGAGCATCTCTTACTTATACCTTTTGGAAGTTCTTTATGGATTAGCTAGCTTCTTATTTTTCTTTGCAGTATCATACCTTATTCTTATTATTGGCGTGATGTGATTGGTTTAGAGCATCTTAGTTTGGAATATAAGATTCTTGTTAACTCTCCTATTTTTGGTTAGGGTAGTCCTAGAGAATAAAGTGTTGGGTGTTTCTTCTGGAAGCATTTGCTTAGTTATACCCTTAGATCTTTGCTTGTTCTTGTTACTCGAGAACGAGTAAAGGTTTAAGTATTGAGGATTTGATGAGACGTTAAATGCATATTTTCTTAAGCATTAAACACCTCTTTTACTATGCTCTTATTGGTGGATGATTAGGTTTTATAGAGAATTTGCATGATAGGGGGTTAACACCATCTTGTTTGGTTTTCTACGTTAAATTCACTATTTTGTAAAATATTTGTAGTCTAATGGGATTTTACCTCTATGAGTGTCTAGATACCTTTTTGTGAGCTTAAATTTTAGATAATTCATTAGAGAAGACCATTCGAAAGAATGGTAGTATATTGAAGGTCAATCACAAGATTGGTTGAAGGATGAAGGCCCTCGAACATGATCGTGAAAGATCAAGAAAGTGAAAAACGTAAAATGCATATTTACTTAAGGCATTCAACAACTCTTTTATTATGCTTTTTCATGATATTGAGTTATAACCATATGCATAGTCTATGCCAAATGATATTGCCCAAAAATTTGAAGACCCTGAAGATTGGTCGCGTAGACAAGCACGGTCCGGGCAGCATTGTTTAGGTGTAGGGGTAGGAGATTTAGGACACTTAGAAATTTGACCAAATTTCTTTATGTTTGTTTTCTTTGAAGTAAGTTTTAAAACTCATTTTTGGAGTATTTTTTGTTGATAAAAAAATATTGAAATTTTAAAAAATAATAATAAAGAACCAGCTAAGTAGAAAACCCGAAAGGGCAGCTTAGGAAAAATTGAGGGCCCGGATAGATTGAAAACCGGAATGTAAAACCTATGAAAATATGAGAGACCATAAAGGTGTGGAAAATGTGATATGTGAGACTTGAAAGAAAATAGAGGTTAGGTTGAAAACTTGAGAGAACTCCTAGGCAAAATGAGAGAAAATGAAAAAACTATGTGCATCTCTTACTTATGCCTTTTAGAAGTTCTTTGTGGCTTGAGTAAGCTACCTTATTATTTTTCTTTGGATCATCATGCCTCATTCTTATTGTTGGAGTGATTTGGTTGGTTTAGAATATCTTAGTTTGGGATATAAGGATTCTTTTAAACTCTTCTGTTTTGGTTAGGGTAGTCCTAGGTAATAAAGTGTTAGGTGTTTCTTTCGGAATCATTTTCTTAGTTATACCATTAGATCTATGTTTGTTCTTATTACTAGAATAAAACTAAAGGTTTAAATGTGGAGCATTAGATGAGACGTAAAATGCATGTTTTCTTAAGCATTTAACACCTCTTTTGTTATGCTTTTTTTGGTGGATAATTAGGTTTATAGAGAATTTGCATGACAGGGAATTAAAACCATCTTGTTTGGTTTTCTATGTTAACTTTCCTATTTTGTGGAATATTTGTAGGCTAATAGGATTTTACCTCTATGAGTGTCTAGACACCTTTTTCGGAGCTTAAATTGTAGATAATTCATTAGAGAAGACTATTCAAAAGAATGATAGTAGATTGAAGGTCAATCTCAAGATTGGTGGAAGAATGAAGGGCCTCAAACATGATGGTAGAAGATCAAGAAAGTGGAAGACGTAAAATGCATGTTTTCTTAGGGCATTCAAAAACTCTTTTATTATGATTTTGCATGATAGGGAGTTAAAACCATCTGCACGGTCTGTGCCAAACGATATTGCCCAGAAAGTTGAAGTCCTTAAAGACTAATGTGCAGTCAAGCACGGTTTCTGTAGCATTGTTTAAGTGTGGAGGGGGATATTTAGGACACTTAGAAATCTGACCAGGTTTTCTTTGAAGTAAGTTTGAAGCTCACTTTTGGATCATTTTGTGTTGATGAAAATAATGATGATTTTTGTAAAAAAAATAAATAAAATAATACACAAAGAACCAGCTAAGTCGAAACCGGAAAGGGAGGTTTTGGCAAAATTGAAGGCCCGGATAGGTTGAAAACCTAAGAGTTGAACCTATCAAAATATGAGAGGCCATAAAGGTATGGAAAAATTAAAGGTGCGAGGCTTGAAAGAAAAGAGATGTTAGGGTGAAAACCTGAGAGGGCTTTAGGCAAAATGAGAGAAAACAAAATAAAAAATTATGTGCAAACTTACTTACGCCTTTTGGAAGTTTTTTGTGGCTAGAAGAAGATACCTTCTTATTTTTCTTTGGAGTATCATGCCTAATTATTATAATTGGCATGATTTGGATTGCTTGGAACATCTTAGTTTTGGATATAAGGGTTCTTGTTAACTCTTGTGTTTTGGGTTAGAGTAGTCCTAGGGAATAAAGTGTTAGGTTTTTTTTCAGAAACATTTGCTTAGTTATATGTTTAGTTCTTTGCTTTATCCTCGTTACTCAAGAACGAATAAAGGTTTAAGTCTAGAGAATTTGATGAGACGTAAAATTCATATTTTCTTAGGCCATTTAACACATCTTTTGTTATGCTTCTAGTGGTGGATAAATAGGTTTACATAGAATTTTCCTGATAGGGTGTTAAAACCATGTTGTTTGGTTTTTAATTTTTACTTCCCTATGTTGTGGAATATTGTAGGCTAATGGAAGTTTTACTTCTAGTGGTGGATAATGTCTAGATATCTTTTTGTGAGCTTATATTGTATATTATTCATTAGAGAAGACTATTCAAAAGAATGGTAGTGGATTGAAGGCCAATCACGAGATTGGAAGAAGAATGAAGGCCATCAAACATGATGGTAGAAGTTAAAGAAAGTGGAAGAAGAAATAAGCCAAAAATTCAAGAGAGATCAGAAATGCTCAAAGGGCACGGTCCGTGCAATATGATATTTCCCTGAAAGTTGACGAAGATTGACCATGCAGATAAGCACAGTCCATACAACCTTATTTGGTGGAAAATACGGGTGTGGGGAAGGACCATGTACTTGTGCAAAGTCCATCATGGCACGGTCTATGCCACCCTATTGATTAGGGTTTAACCAGCAAGTTTTTGCTTTCTCTCTTCCCAATATAAAGGGTGATCCTTATTCACAAGATGATAGAGTGAGGTGGATCTAGATAGAATTTTACTCATTTATCTCCCTCTCTCTCTGTCTCTCTCTTCATTTGTATCCTCAAATCCATGGCATTTAAATCCACTAGTGTCATTGGTTTCATTCTTGGAGCTTAAATATAAACTTGGGAGAAGGTGTAAACGCTTTTTTATTCTTGACATGTGAGACTTTTAGATTCACTTGTACATACTATTATTATTTATTATTATTACTTGGTCTTTGAATTTTTGTGATTATACTTTTAGGATATTAGGATGTACAACTAATATATTTCAATGTATGATCTAGCTTAGGCACATGAATGAACCTGGGAGTATTTTCTCTTTTTGTCAGGCTTGACTTAAGATCAAATTGAAGATTGTGTTTAGGAGCGACAACTAGAAATGATTGTTGATTGTTTGGTTAGATCAGGCTAGAGGACATAATTGAATTATGCTATGAATAATACGGGAGTGACCCGACCATATACAGTCAGGCATCGATTAGTATTCAGTTGGGGTTATAGTCTAGGTATGCAAGTCACATCTCGTGTTTATAGAAAAATATTCTAGATAAAGTTCTAGAGGGTATCAATAAGACACTAATGCTCTTAGTCGTAAAATCATATACCATTGTAGTTAAGGTTCCCAGTGGAGGTCCAAGCGATCCATGCTACTACCTTGTTTAGTTTACTGCACAGTCGCGGGTTTATTAACCACAGTTGTGAGGGCTAGAGGGGGTCAGAGGGTTTAACGCCCTTTTAGTTATAAAGGGGGGAGGTGATAATTTGATGAGGGGGTAGAACTATGATATTAGTCATCATGGGAGTTTCCGATGAGTCAACCTATCCACATTGGGTGATAAAGCATATAATAGTTTATTGTTAATATGTGAATATATTTCAAGGATAATTGTCTATAAATCAATACCATGATGCAAATGCCCCCAAGATCATTCTCATTGTATCTATCTTGTGTTTATAGTTTATGCTTGTAGTTTATTAGTTTAACTATTTCAACAAAAAAAACCCTGTTTCCTACTCCTAACACACATTCGGGGTGACGCCCATGTGTGAACTTTGTAAAGACATCCTTTGAACCCCTAGGTCTCTGTTTGTCGCACCCTAACTTTTCCCCATCTACTGTTTAGTAGTTAGAAGTAAGTAAGAGAGGAACAATATAAATCTTATCTTTGGTCGCAAGGGCTCGAGTTTCCAACAATGCTCAAATCCTCACCAGATACAACAGTGTTCGAATGAGGCATATATTTTCCATCAGAGAACTTGACAAACATGTACTTATTCTTCAGAACCCCACAGCTGTTGGGGAACTTCTACACAACCCAAACCCCAGGAATACTTGGGTAGAAAGTGAATCAGACTCCACTACTCTTCAATCTTCGTAGCTGATAAAATCCAGAAAACAAATCCACTTTAAACTCTTTGCCGACCCCCATGCACACTTACCTGAAAAGAAAAACCATGGGCCCACCCTGAGGATGAAACTGGGCAAGAGTAACACCATAAGTATCCAACACATTAAGAATAAAATCCAGTAGGAGCAAAGTCAGCCGATACAACAATGATGTTCACACACACTGAAATACTTTACGGGAGGATCCCGAACTCTCTTTCCTACACCTGGTATCCTAATCTCATAATCATTCAGAAAAGAGTGATGCATAGTCCGGGTGACAATATCATTGTTAGTAATAATACTATCACTATCACCATCACCAACTACTTCACTACCCCATTCTTCCCCACTTCATCTTCCCTGATTACTAACCCATCATCAACATGCATCTCACTATGAATCGTCTCACCAAAACTAACTTTAGGATTGGTCGTGGAGGACGAAGACTTGGTGCACACAACTACCATGTTTTTCAAAAAGAAAGTTTTGGAAAGGTAATTTACCATCTGCAAGTAATCTCTCACGAAGATAATCCTAAAGAGATATAAAGAAACAAGGAAAGTTAGTCCTACATACAATTGCTTTTAGAGAAGCACCAAGGAATTCAAATCAATAAAGTCACTTTTAAAAAAATCACTTTTTGAGGCACTCAATAACTTGTGTCAGTTAAGAATCAGAGCTATCACACATTAATTTTGGAAAACACGCTGCTAAATGATTACTATGCATGTCATTCCACTAACACATTAATTTTTCCCTCATTTTTTGAGACATTACTAACCATTTCGCAAAATTAAAGGAATGTTAATCGATTGTCACAAATTTACATTTTAAATGCATTTTCAACTGAAAACCTTCTGAATTCTTACATGTGCACTTTTTTACCCATGAAGTCATTTTCAGCTTCACTCCCATCATACTGTCCTAAATGATTTAATGTGTATTTTCTCTATCTCTATTCACTTCGCTTGAAAAACAATTAAATCGTTCACATCACAAAACAAACCACCTTACACTCTGCTACTCATGATTATGTTGTTGAAGGGCTAATGGTATATTTATGACATATCCAGTTCCAGTTATTCCAAAGTAAGGTAGTGAAACAGGCTCTTTGTTTGACCAGACCGGTTTACTAAATCCACAGAGGACAACAGAGGTGTACCGGCATAAACTAACCGACCGTAGGAATAACGGAAAAGCACTACTATCCACGATACTCTCTACTAGACCACGATCTAAAAGAATGAAACGTAATAAGCAGACCACGATCACAAGATTAACTATATATAAATAAGGATAAATTAGACCGAACAAAGTAAATGACTTCTACATTCAAAAAATACCTAAGCAAGAACGATACTGACTTGAGCGTCCGAGCTTCCTTCTCGGAGCCTACTCCGGAAAATTTTGCAGGTACTCGAAAAAGTTGGGACTCACCATAGCTAATTTCGGGAACTATCATCAATCGAAAGGAATTTCCCACATCATAAGCTAAATTACTTGTATTCAACCAACGTAATAAAATAAATTATATTCATATTATTTCTCAAATTATTACATTTGTGATATATTAGAAGTTATGCAATTGCTTTTATTGTAATATTAAACTTCTTAAGTAGTTATGCTATCATTATTCCAAGTATCTATATCCTTTTAATTATAACAATGTAAATGTTGGATTTTGGACTAATGCCAATAGAATTTCTAAGTAAATATTTATTGCTAAATATTTAGGAATTTGAAAGATAACACACAATACAATTTGATATTTGTATTGTAATGTATTAATGACATATTGAATCCATAAGGGTTAATTGGAAATTATTTGTTTATGGATTACTTGATAATCAAGATACATATGGACGGAGTATTGTAAATGGTAAGAGTTACCATTCCTCACAATCAGTATTGATTTGGACGATCAATGCTGACTATAATATTCTATCAATTAGCATTAATACATGATTAATGTGATTGATATGAATGAAATGTTAATACCAAATGTTAGATATATTGATATGAATATGGTATTCAAGTCCCCTTCTATTGCCTCTATAAATAGGCCCGCAGTCAGGTTCACAAAAAAAGACAATGAATACTCTAGAAATAGTTTTCTAAGTATTTTTAGGTTAACGGATCAAAGTATCATATTGATGATAATCTAGTAATTATATTTATGCATTATGTACACTATATCATATGATTGTGGCTTTTATAGTACCAAAGGTGAATACTTACAGTGGTATCAGAGTCTATATGATATACATGCGTTTATATGATTTATACTTGATTATAACTTTAAATTTGAGTGGTTATATTTATAAAATCCATGCTTGTAATTTGAATTTATTGGATTATAATTTTCATGAGATGAAATTTAATCTATAATATTCACAATGCTAAGTGGAAATTTAAAGAAGTCGGTGTTGTTTATATTTTAGAATATAAACTATTTATTTATAATCAACAATCTGGTTGGTGGAGGATAACGATCTCGGGGTACGACCACTGCTTTATAAACTGAACTTTTATCTATTTATGCAGGTCTTCACTGGGCTACGACGACGCAAATACATTATACAATTGAATCAGATTGTTTGTTGGCTGTGCGGATTCTCAATAACGAAGAGAAAGAACCATGAAAGCTTACGCAGTTGATGAGAAGAATCCGAGATCTTGTTGGGCAGATGGATGTCACAATCCGATATACACCAAAAGAGGCTAATCAAGTTGCTGATTTCTTAGCCAAGATGGCTCAGAAAAAACAAACAGAGACAGCCTACGACATACTTATAGTCTCGGATGAACTAAATTTCTTGATAAGAAGAGATAAACTCTTTCCCCATTTTAGATTCATCACTCCTTGACGGGATGAAATAGGAGATTTGATAGTATGGCGGACGTCTGGCCACATTTTATTCGACACAGGGGGTGGAGGATAAATGTGTGGAATCACGTCCGTTTTACTTCTTCTTCTACATAATTAGTTGCACTTCCATTTTGAAGGGTCCAACATTTCGGACCAACCACAGATTGTACTTTTCATTTCTATTTTGGTTAGGGGAGCCTAATGTATTTCCCCGCTCATATGATATGAGTGTTAATTTTTTTTAAAAAGAAGAGGATAACGATCTCGAAGATAAGAGTTAGTTAATGAGATTGATTCTTCCTTTATTACATCTCTACAAATTTTAATGATGTGTGATTTTCAAACGATGGGAATTAATTAAATTAGTTTTTGAATTTCGTTTTGAAAATCGAGATTTAATCAATTGAAATTATATTCAAAATTTTTGATTTTAAGGAATTATACTCTAAAATATTGATTATATATGTGTGCATATATACATATGTGAACAAAAGTTGTTTAAAAATGTGATTATTTCAGGAGTGGTTTAGAACTTGAAATTTCGAATAAAGGTAAAATTGGATTTGATTAAATTGTTTTCCACTCTTTTTTGTTTGAAAAAACAAATTCCAGAAAGTTATCATTAATTCCAAATACTTGGAATCTTCAAGAATGGTCAGAAGTGTTTTTCCGGAGAGTTATCATTAATTCCAATCTGTTTAGCTCGATTAAATATGATTAAATTTCCGCTATTTATTTAAAAGGATTAATATGATTGAAAGTAATCGATATGATTAGTGTGATTTAATGTGATTAAATTTTGGTTATATATTTAACATGATTACTTTGATTGAATGTAATCAATCTGATTAGAGAAATTTAATATGATTAAATTTCGCTAATGTATTTAAGTTGATTAATGTGTTTGAAAGTAATCAATCTAATTAGCGTGATTTAATATGATAAAATTTCCGCTATGCATTTAAAATGATTAACCAGATTGAAAGTAATCGATCTAATTAGTGTGATTTAATGTAATTAAATTTTAGTTATGTATTTAATATGATTAACGTGATTGAATAAAATCAATCTGATTAGAGCAATTTAATATGATTAAATTTCGGTAATGTATTTAATTTGATTAATGTGATTGAAAGTAATCGATCTTATTAGTGTGATTTAATATGATTGAATTTCCGCTATGTATTTAAAATGATTAATATGATTGAAAGTAATCTATCTGATTAGCGTGATTTAATGTGATTAAATTTTGATTATGTATTTAATATGATGAATGTGAGTGAATGTAATCAATCATATTAGCGCAAAATGTAATTAAATGTTTGTAATGTATTTAACATGATTAACGTGATTGAAAGTAATCAATACGATTAGCGTGATTTAATTCGATTAAGTTTCGGTTATGTATTTAATATGATTAATATGATTGAAAGTAATCAATCTTATTCGCGTGATTTAATGTGTTAAATTTCGGTTCTGTATTTAATATGATTAATGTGATTGAATTTAATCAATCTGATTGGCGTGATTTAATGTGATTAAATTTTGGTAATGTATTTAATATGATTAATGTGATTCAAACTAATCAATCCGATTAGCGTGATTTAATGCGATTAAGTTTTGCTTATATATTTAATATTATTAATGTGATTGAAAGTAATCAATCTTATTAATGTGATTTAATGTGATTACATTTTTAATATAATTGATATTGATTGGATATAATCCATCTAATTATCGTGAAATTGTTGCCTTCCTTGGTGGCATAAATAAACTTTTTGTTCGAATGATTTGTTGAGCATACTAAAGATTGTTCTACCAAATCACAATTTTTGTCCTTGAATTTGATTTGTGAATAATGGGTTTGATTTAACAAAAAAATTGACTTGTTGGATATACCCAAGGTCGAAAGATTTTGAGGTAAGTATTTATAAAGTATAATTCAATTAAAATTAAAAAAATTAAAAACATATTAGAGGGCGCATTTAGAGAATGCACTCTCTCATTTTTTTAATCCAAAAATCAGGTCAAAAAGTTAAAAAAATAATAATAGAGGGCACATCCCTATTTATGCATTATATATACTATATCATATGATTCTGGTTTTTATAGTATCAAAGGTGAATACTTACAGTAATTTCATACTCCCTCCGTCCCACCTCAAATTGCAAGGAATCTTTTTCACGGTTATCAAGAAATATGTTTGGCCGTTAATATGTTTAACTATATATAATCACGTCAAATAAAAATTTAATATATAGAAACTACTTGTTACGAAAAATCCAACTTTGTAACATACGATAGTATTTTTTTATATATCTATTTAAATATGTGGTCAAAGTTGGATAGTGAATTATGATATAAAATGAAGTGTGCAGTTTGAACTAGAACAGAAGGAGTATTTTATTTTGACACCTTCCAATAATGGTATATTATTGGAAAGTAGAAAATGTAATAAATGTGCCAAAAATAATTGATCGGATGGAGTATTTAAGATTCTCCAATTAAGCAAAGAAAATTTCTTAGATAATTACTGAGATCATAGATGTTTGAATGATAAAACTTACTATCTTTTTATCTCTGATCAAGTGGCTAGAGGTTTTATTTACAAGTCAGGATACACATCCTATACTTGTATTGGTATTCATGTGGTCAAAATAAGGAGATATTTACTCAATAAGTTCCATTTTCATTCCATAAATTTCCTTTCATATTAAAAAAGAATAAAAAAGGGAGGATGAATAAATGCAGAGAACCTAGTCCAATCTCGAAAAAACCGTCTAAATAAATGCATAGATTTATCCTTAATTGCCTCCAAAAACTTGCACATGTGTATGCCATTAATCTCTTTTTCCTTATGCTATTAATGATCGAGAAATTTCTTTCCTTTTTCAAATGGATTCTTAGTTATTAAGGATGCATGAACCATGCTAATTCTATCAAGTAAGAATATATGGTAATTAGTGAGGCGAAAACAAGGATAGGAAAAAATCACAAGCAATATGGAGTATTTATAATGGTGCGTGAAGAAGAAGATCTTATAGTATCCATGGTATTAAATACCATAGTATATAACACATTCAACAGGTGAAATTCCACCAATTGTCGGAATGAGACGATGTGGCCGTGCCGGAGGATAGCACAGGCCGGCGAAACGCCAGTAAAAGTTTGGTGGGTACTGGTCCT
>JAULKL010203550.1:0-12145 GCA_032355745.1 Rubia rechingeri
ATTGCCAAGGTCTCCCTAACAAGATATGACTAGCTTCCATAGGTATAACATCACACAAGATAGAATCATGATATTTTTCGATCTTAAAGCTAACCATACATTTTTTATTAACCCTAATATCACCACTACCATTTAACCAAATAATTTTATAAGGTGATGGATGAGTAGTAACGGTAAAGACAATGATTTAACAAGAAGATTAGAAACAATATTATCACAAGATCCTCCATCAATAATCAGTAAACAATTCTTATCTTTCACAAGGCATCAAGTATGAAAAATATTAATCCTTTGTACCTGAGTTTCGGCCTCTTGAGAGTTTAAGGCTCTCAATGTCACGAAATTACCTTGTGTTTCCGGACCTTGTTCACCTTGATCATTAACGATGATCTCTTCATCTACCCGTTCTTCCCCAAAATACTCAAGAGGTGGCATATCAGCGTATTCATCTTCTTCATCCCCTTCCTCAATGGTGGCTAACACTATAGCATGGGAAAATTTACTACGAACATGTCCTCTTTCTTTACAATGAAAACAAGTAGGAGTGTTAACTGAAACTGAATTTGATGTCTCATCCCATGTCTACTCAGCATGTCTACTAGTGGACGTGTTTGTCAATGTCACATTTTTAGGATCGCTAACAAAAGGCGGGACGAAAGGATTATCGTCTGCCATTTCCGCTAAACTGCTAAGAAAAATAAATGATTAGTAATAAAATCACCCCCCTTCCTTTTGTTTAGTAATGTCACTCACCAAGTGTAAAACACTCACAAATCACAAGGAGAATTCTAATATGTGGGCAATCGGTCAATTAACCGCAAATTCTACAAATAATAAACTCAAAATTTAAAAATATTGCAGAACTTATCTCGAAATTTAAAAATATATAAACTCAAACTTGAGCTCTACGATCTGAAATTCCAAATTCTACAAATAATAAGGAACAAAACAAAACTTCAATGGCACGAATCGAAACTGTAATGAAGAAGTTATGATCAAAACAAGAATGTTTTATATAAGTTTCAAATAAGTTCCAAAATTAAAGAAAATTTTGCAAAACCAAGTGGGATTAGGTTTTTAACTCCAAATCCTTCCTTGAGAACGAAAATAAGTAGTTACATGCTGCCCAAGACAAATTCTCAGCTCAAATTCAAACTCAATTCAACTAACTTCCCCTTTCCCGATTCTGACTAGCATTTTGTTTTTCTTTTTCTTTTTAAAGTCGGATTTCATTTTTCTCTTTTTTTCAGCTATAAATTGTACTCTTTCCAAAAAATAAATCACACAAAATCATATTCTTATTTCAAAAAAAATTCAGCCGTGTGCAGTTCCCAAAATTTTCCAAAAATTGAAAAACAGCCCCCAATCTTTTGAAAATTGAAAAAGGCCCCAAATTCCGATTTTGAAATCCCAAAATCTGATATCCTTGTTTTTTTATTTTCTAAAAGTTTTGGAACAAATAAAGCCTATATAAAACTTGGAATAAGAAAACTGCGACAACTTCCTCTTGATTCAAGAATCAAATAACAATTTAAGATTACGGAATAAAAGAACGAAAAAGAAAACAAATAGGATTATGAGCATGCAATAATTTTTCAGAAGAGTTGACGAAAAATATCGTAAGCACATAAACTGTATAAGCTACCTAAAAACTACGAAACTGACAGAGAGGCGAAGACAGATAATCTTTGTTAACGCTCAGACCCTTCAACGTCCTCCTGACTCGATTGATAAAGATGAAGGCGGATAGTAATACTGAAGTATTCTAACAGTGTAAAGAGGGTGGTGGCACGACGGAGGTCGGGTGGAAGTGGCGGAGGATAAGAATGAAAAGAGGGCGGAGGAGGGAATGAGAATCGGCGAAAGGAGAATGTAAGAGGGCGGAGGAGGCTTAGTGAAGATAGTAAAGGAGGGAGGATATTATGGTCATTTTATTTTATTTATTTATTTTAAAAAAATTAACTTGAGCATATCATGCTCATTTCACATATTTAAAAAAATACATGTAATGATTAATCCAATGACATATAATATGATAATAGTCTTATATATAATAATAGAATTTAATGGTCGAAATTGGGTTAGTTTGACTTCCAAAAGTCAAATTAAGCAATTAATGGTGGGACGGAGTGAATATATTTTTCTGAGAGAGGGGCATACTTGTCCCCGAGATGGGAAATATGCTAATGAAGGCTCAACTTGTTGTCCCTAGGTGAAGTACAATTATTTTCAATATTCTTTAACATCCTACTATTTTACTTTTTGTTTGCTTTCTGTTAAAATGCTGATTTAGCAATGGGTAAAATGGTCATGAAATTTTTTCGTTTTAAGTCATGGGGTTTTTTCTTTTCTTTTCAAATTAGGTCAATGATAGAGTAGTAAAATTTGGGTATATCAACACAATTGTTCAAAATCTTAGGATTAGTTTCGCACTTTTAGATTTTACAGGATTAGATTGACACTTTCATACAAATAATAGGGCTATTTTTGTTGTACCTTTCCCTTAAATTTATCATAATTTATATTACTTAAGTTTTATTGTTTTAGTTAAAAATATTATGAATGCTAAAGAGTTTAATTTTAATTTTATATATATATTAAGTTATAATATATCTTAGTACATACATTCACAAAATTTAAAAATAAAAAAATTGATTGCTATAAACTAACTAAAATAAATTAAAAATAAATTATTGAAAAATGAAAATACATCAATACAAAATTATAAATAAGTAATTAAAATAGTTAACTAAATTAAAATCTAGTTTTATATCATTCCCCAACCATACCATTTGCCAATATTGTTTTTCAATTGCATCATTTGTACCACACAAATGGAAGGAAAATAGTTTAAGGAAAAGGAAATCAAATACTAAAAGGAAAAGTTGACATTTTCAAGAGAAGGAAGAAGCAAATGAAAATTAAAAATGGAAAAGAAACAATTCTACCCATTTTACTCGCTGCCCAAAGCCTACAAACCAGAAATTACCTTTTCTGGTGGAATTTAGGGGAGGCGGGCGCACCCTCTCGCCTCCTAGTTCAACCACTGAACGCAATGTGACGGATCTCTATGATGTCTGGGGCTGACTCATGGCTCCACAATCACCTTGGTAGGGGTGAAGTAACCCTCTAGCGTCTCTACCGATCCTGAGAGGGACCCTTGCTTCGGCGAGGTGGTCCAGCTTTGGCGAGGTTGTGTAGTGGGAGAATGGTGAAATATTTTCACTCTTCATTTCAATTCCATCTGGATCGCTTTCTTCACCAATTAGTTTAGAGCCAAATGAGATGAGGGTGTTCTTTAGTGTTAAGAATATTGTCGAGAATGAGGTGGAGAAGTCAAAACAAAAGAAGTAGTGGAATGTGAAGAAACTATTCAAGTATTGTAGTGGTGAATCTTCTACAGGAAAATTGTTGAACCAAATAGGGATATATAGGTTTAGCTTAAGTCTGCAATTAATAGGATAGCCTGAGCTGTGATCCTTAGTTTTTTAAACTCGAGAATTTTCTAATTAATAAATTCTCTTTTTCTCTATTTCACTTGTTGCTTCCTATATAGCTTTTGCTACCCTTGTCCACCTTGAAGACTCACTCTTTGAATAACCTTCAATTGTCTAAGGATTTGGTCTAAACATTGATCCAAAGATATGGTGTACTTAAAGGATTTTTGAGTTCCAATTGAAGCTTTTGTGGAGGGCTCTTATCCTTGTAAGGGGTTCTTGTCCCTTCTTTATGTGTCAACTATAGAATATACGCCTATTAGGCTTCGGTTTGGCAAGGTGATCGTCACGACTTAGGACTTCATCTTTTCATTTGCCTCATTGGAGTATCTTCTAACGAGATGTCCAGGTGAGTGTCGATGGAGATTATTTTCTGATTATAAATTTTTCCAAGGTGACTTATCTACTTATGGGATATTTCACCGAGTGAGATTATCCTCTAATGGGATACTTGCCAACTGTGGCTATCATCTGATGTGATATTTCACTGTTGGAGATTGGCCTGTGATGGGAGATTGGCTAAAGGTAGCTATCCTCTAATGGAATATTTCACCGATGGATATTATCCTATGACAAGATATTGTCGAAAGTGGTTATCCTCTGATGAGATATTTTGTTGATTGAGATTATCCTCTTATGGGTTATTGTTTGAATGTGGCAATCCTCTGTTGGAATATCTCACTGATGGAGATTATCGTTATGTGGAATATGAGCATAAAATTTATAATGATAAAATATATGTGGTCTTATAATTCCTCTTCGGGTTAACTACTCATGGGAATAAAATTACTAAAAAGGAGAGTGTTTCCAGCCTATATAATTTTTTGGAGTAAAATGTTCAAAATGGTACCCACTTTTAAGTGAAATTCACAGTTTAGAACCTAATTTTTAAAATTGTTCTGCAGAAGTACCCACTTTTTCATTAATGTCCCAAAAGGTACTTTTTAGTTAAAAGTGGGTACCATTGTGACACAAATTTGAACCAAATTGGCACTCATATTTGCTGAAAGGTACCATTCTGAGATATAAATGAAAAGTGGGTACTTTTAAAGGGAAAAAATCAAAATTCGGGTACCAACTTTGAATTTTGATTAAAAGTGGGTATCATTTTGGACAATCTCTCTAACTCTTTGTTTTACGGAAGTTATGCGCTGGTTGGAACGCGGGTTTGTCGCTACTGAGAGTATTGACTCATCAGTTTAATCTTTGGAGAGCTCAATGAATCTTGGTTCACTAGTAGTACCTTTTGTGATTAAAGACGTTCCACCTCCAAGGAACTCAATTCCCCATCACGTCTTCTAGCATATAACTTCCTCCAGCATGTCCTTTGGTGACTTTGTACGGACCTTCCCAGTTGGACGCTAGCTTGCCTTCTTTTTTTGTCGACTTTTCTCATTTATTCTCATCACCAATTCTCCGAGGATGAATTGGTTCCTTCCAGGCTCGTCTCTGAAAATTCAAGGCCTTGTGATGAATAAGAAATGAGGCCCTAAAAAAATTAAAATTAATGTAATTTATATTTAAATTTAACAGATAATTTATATTCCACCTTTGCGGGTCCAGCAGTGGGTCTTTATATGTGCGTCATTTCTACAAGATCCTTGAAATATCTAAATCTTCATAAATTTTCCGAATTACACAAATACATCATAACGTGTACACTCTAAAGTATGCTAGTAATTACTAGTTATACTATTAAATATAAGAAATATTATATCACATGGAGAGGCTAATACAGACGGTATAAACGGTGAAAAAACCTCTTGCCCGGCCTTCACAATCATGCATTCAAGGTCCGATTGATAACACTAAGCTTCTTGTCTTCGAACTGCCTCTATGTTCCAAGGGCAGGTATCCAAGGATTATTTGCTTATTTGTGAGTTGCACTCGCCGGTACTTGATTTTTGAAAGGTTCAATGTGAGGAGCCACGATAGCCCAAGCTGGAGGTTGCAACATCAACCTAGGATAGGGATCTAATATGTCTTGGATATTGTGACGGGGTCGACTGTCGTGATGGGTAAGACTCTCTGATGCCTCGTTGATTAGCCATAGTTGGTTACTGAGGAACCTGATGTGATGGGTGAACTTCACTAAGGATCAACTTGCACAGATATAACTAGCATTGGTGGTACCATCGGGTTTGGGGAAAATCCCACGCCAGCGGCTGCATGTGGCAAAGAAAGGGAAGAGGGAGAGAGAAGTGCAAGAGGAATTTGATCAAGAGAATGTGGAAAAGGAGGAATCCATAACATGATTATGATCATATTCACACACAAGCAGTCAATCTTGAACAAGAAACATAGGGTGCAGGGAGATCTAACATTCCCAAACCTTAAAAAAGCCGAGAGAGTGCATAAGGAGCCAACATATGCATGTTTGCAAGTGGTTTTTCCAAACAACCCAACAGAGGCAAAAAGTTGGATTGCATAGGGATTTAACTCCCCTACAAAGTAGATGATCCATCACCTGCTGAAAAAACATAATCCACAAAATCTTTTACACATGGAAACTAAGAGACAAGGCTTGGAGTTGGAAAAATGGCAATCGATTTCTTATTTTGGTAAGGGATATTTTGTAAACCTGGTGGGTGTTGAAGGAGTGGTAGCATTATTTTTTACTAATAGCATTATATTAGAAGTTATAAAACCCCCCTTTGCATTTTTCTTTATTGAAGTTTAGAATGAATATGGTTCTATATATGATACAAACTTTTTATGCATATCCATCCGGATCTCATAAGCGTATTCAAGCTTGGAAACACACACACACATATATATATATATATATATAACCTACAATTTATTTTGGACAGACCATTAATAACATTGGGAGATACCAACCATCCAGAGAAGGTGAAGAAAAAGAAGCTGAAGAAGAAGAAGAAGTAAGGGTAAAATAGTCTTTAGGCTTTTCTATTCTAAACTCATGGGTATTTATGTATTTTCATTATTAGTCAACGTCGGACTTACATCTGTCAACGCCGGAAATTGGCCAGAAGGGTAAAATTGCACATTTTGACAATCTTATAGGGTTACTTCTGCACTTTCAGATTTTACAAGGTTATTCTTGCACTTTCTCAATCTTATAGGGTTATTTTTGCACTTTTCCCTTAAATTAATATAGAATGACAACACTCTCCATTTACAACTTCTTAGGTCTCTCGCTATATCCTATTGGGATCTTTAAGATTCCAACCCTAGTTACAAACAAAATTGACAAAATTACTGAAAAATGCATATGAAAAGGACACTTAAAGGGAAAACATCTACATTGAAAGTCATGGAAGACGATTTGTGTTCCAAAATATTCCGTAAGTCTAGAACTTGTGAAGGAAGATGAAATGAACATAACCATCTTCATAAAGAATGTATGGAACAAGGTTCATAACAAAGGTTCTCTTCTCGACAAAATTTACCAAGCCAGATATTGCTAAATATAATATTTCATTAATGGAAGAAAGAATCGTGCAGACTCATGGGGTTGAAAGTAAATTTTACATGGAAAGAAATCTAGTTATGCCTGGTTTTAAATGGCGAATTGGTGATGCAAAAAACTGAAAAAAGTCTACATTCTAATACCTCAAACTTGGATTTCGTAGGATTGTAATTAAATTGATCCTTGAAAATTTGAAGTAAACGTGGTCATCTAGTCTCATTGATAGACAACTAGCAAGCTTCTTTCAATCATAATGACAAATTAAGCAAGGAGACCATGTGTTTCCACATATATGTTTATTGTAGAGACCAAGTTTTTGAAGACGATTATGTAAATATTATATAACAAGTGATTTGTCATAAATGTTCCACTTCGATTATTTTCACCAACTTAATTCTAAAATATTACACACTCACCTTATTTCTAAAATCTTACACACTCACCATATTTATATTCCACACTCACCTTATTTATAAAATATTACACAGTCAACTGAATTATTTAAATATTACACCTCAACTAGATTATCTAAATATTACAAATACAATTAGATTACCAAAATATTACATTTTTAGATTTAATACCTAAACATTATGCTTCAAATCTCATTACCATGTTTTCTAACTTTATATAAAGTTGGTTTTACATATAGAATACTACACCCCGATAGATCCTTCAATTCAGGTTAAACAAACGACAAGGTTTTCTTTCAAATTTCTCTTCTCTTTACTCAATCCAGCCTTTTAAGTTTTTTATAAGTTTATGATTTGATATGTTTTTTGGGTTTGATATATTTATATAAGTGTGTTGTAGGTGATGTATTTCAACAGCTCAAGTCAAGGAACATCTGTGATACTTGTTAAGGAAAATAAGAAGAGGTCTAGTTCTCAGTAGTTAGAAGCACTTGAGAGTAATTTCATACAATTGGGAGGAAAATTGATGTCAAAAGGAGGGTTGAAATCGCAGAATTATTGGATTTAACTCGGAGGCAGGTAGATGTTTGGTTCCAAAATAGAAGGGCTAGAGGTAGGGCCAAACAAAAGAAAAGTGATATGGGAGAACTGAAGAAAAAGACTTTGGAAATGAAGGCGGAAAATGAGGTTTTATCTATTCAATATGACAGTCTCTCACGCGAGGTTCATACAAACGAATTATTTCCATTTAGTTTCTGAACTATACATGTAAATATTTATGCGTTTCATCGTTGTTCATTGTAATTTTCAGCAAAAGCATCTCGAAGCATTGGAGTCACGCTTGGCTGCTGTATCAGTTAATCAGGAGAAAAATATTGCTGCACCTGTTAATCAAAAGCAAGATGTTGTTGCACCGGTTGAACAAGAGATAAATGATGATGAGTTCATGAATTCAATTTTTTCAAATGATCCAAATATTTGGAATTAATCTATGAGGCTATCAAATTGTTCCTTGGATACTCTCATTTCGTGGAATTGGATATTGAAATTTAATTTTCGACAAAATTGTACTTGCTACTCTTCACTAAGACTGAATGAATAATACATTGTTTAGAGCCTTTCACAATTTCCTCTCAAATTTTCTTTTATTTCATTTATTGTCATTAGTAATGCACACAAGCTAAATTCTCCCCACTCTCGATTTCTCTTACCTTAAATATTTTGGTTCTTTGGTTTTCATATTGAAAGAATTTACCTTTGTAGCAAAAGTTTAGGAGTGATAATAGTAATTCAAGAAAAATATAGATATTATTAATAAATTCTCTTAAGTACAAGTTGACTTTGACTTGCCTTTGTAAAAGATAAAAATTAAATTTAAAAAACTCTCATTTTTATATGAACATTTCTCATGAATTATTTTATAAAATCTTTTCTTTAAGGATATGAAAACTAACATATGCAAAATTTTGTTTGTTTTTCTTCATTTTATAATATGTTTGCGCATTCTTGAATGATGTCAATCATGTAGGCAAAATCTTGGGAAAATCGTCTTTCCATATGCTTATGGAAAGATGGAGTTTAATTAAAATAATAAAAGATTAAAGGTCTTAGTTACAATGTTAAAAATTTATTATGCAACGTGTAGTAGTTATAAAATTTATAACTCGATTCATGCAACCCGAAAATTTTATCATGATTTCTTCTAATTTGCACTTTAAACCTTGGTCTTTCCATGACTAATGGAAAGACCGTCTTTCAAGAGACGGACTCATAAATAAATATTGAATGAATGTCATCAGGGAAAATATTATCTACAATAAAGGTATTGAAGGAAATGTTCCTTTTCTCTAAATTAATAAAAAATATTTTCGTAAAACTCATAATAATAGCATGTCCATATTAACTCGCTTTTGTCTTGTTTGGTAATCAGATACTAGCAATAGGATGTTGGCTCGTTTTTGTCCGTTTTGTTTGGTTGAATTGACCAAAATTTTGTATTTATTATTTTTAATTAGTTGTTTGACTATTTAATGTTAATAAAAGTGTTTAGTAAAACTGGGTAGCATGTAAAAAACTTTATACGGAAAAAAGAAATTTCAATTTTTATTTAAAATTGTTCATTTTCTTTGTTGTTTTATTTTTGGTTAAAAAATATTTATAGGATCGTATACTTTTATATTTAATTTGATGTATATAGCATCGCTTTCACGATACCATCATATATTCTTGAGTACCATGGTCATGGTAAAAATAACACATGTATTAGGATTTGCAAATTAATTGTACATTTTTTGTTTTACTTTTGTACGTTGTATTATTCTATTCTCACAAAATTAATAGGCAAATATAGTACTATTTAAAAACACCCAAATATCTTCTTTTTTTGTACCCATGCTCCATTTTTAAAGGTGAACATATATCGTCAGCTATGATTTATAATTTCAATGTCTACATAATCGTGGCACGCTCATATCTACAAAATGGTACAGCCAGTCTAAGTGCCATACATCTAGGAACCATATAATACATTTTCCAGTCGATCGCCTATTATTTATTCTTAGACAAAATTGTAGTTTCTACTCTTTATTAAGACTGAATGTCTGCAAGGGTTAGAAGATTGCTTTGAAAGGTGTAAAACGTGGTACCTTGTATGTTCTACAAAATTCTACTCTGTGAAGTTCTGCTACTATTGCATCCATCTAAAGATCATAAGAGGATTGGTCCTAGAAAATCGGTAGTGCTGATAATCCTACTGATTGTCTGGACTTGGTAAATGTTCTAAGCTGTTAATCTGGCCCCCAGGGGGATGAGAGAGTCAGGATACATCTGGCAAGTGTTGTTGCATTTGGTATCATCTGTTATCTGCAGTCAGCTATCTGTTTTGTGGGAGAGGATTCAAGTCAAGGTGGAGATTGTTAGAATATGACTTGAATCTAAATCCTTTTTTGTTTTGGATTTGTTATTGGATAATTTCAATTCTTTTTAGGAATATGATTAGGCTAGTCTTATTCCAGTCCGGTTTAGGATTGTGTAGTTTGGGAGATCTATATAAACTCTCATTTGGGTCTGTTTGTAATGTGTGTGAGATTGAAGACATCTGTTATGGTATGAGAAAACTCCCTTCTGTGCCTGCTAATAAAATTTGTTTATGTTTTGTGAACGTATCTAACACATTGTTAGTGAACCACGTAAAATTCTCCCTGTTGTTCTTTAATTATTTGTTCATTAATTGAACATGTCATAACATTTATTAATAAAGAAGGAGAACTAATGTGGAGTTTTAAAAACCACCCTTTAATAAGGAATTGCTCCGTAACTGAGGAGTTGGTACTACTTTATTTGTGAAATGTCAATCAATCAATAATTGACACTTAACATAGTTTGTTTTGTATTTTTTACTTATAATTTAAAATGGAAAAAGACGTACCTAAGAAGTGCTTATTTAAGGAGATTCATTGTTGGTAGTTAGTTCTTACCTATCTTTTATCGAAATTCATGATGTGGCACTTAAGAAATGCTCCTTAAATCCACTAGCATTGTGAATGCTCTTAGATTCTCTCTAACATCGGCGGCCGAAGGTCAGGTACAATAAGTGACCCTAGATCTTCTCCGACGTCCATAATTAATGGGTTAACTAAATTGTCTACCAACCTTAATTAAGATGATGTGCGTCAACAAAGTTGTTTATTCTTTATTGACACACTTTTTGCCTACTTTCAAAGCGCACATTTAATTGCTCCTTCTTCCGAGGAGTCCTTTTATCTTCTCTACAGTTATAAAAGCCCAGATTGTTTCTTTCATTTTATGCAACTTTTGTTCCTTCCCATATTGTTCTGATAATTCTGAGATACGTAGATCTCTATGTTTGATTTTTTGTTTTGTTTTTTGTAATCTTTTCTCATTGGAGCCTTTTAGTGGTTCCGGTCTTCTGTTACACTTCTGTAGTGTTACACCAATAAAAGTATGTCATGTGTCCTTTTGTAATCTAACTCAAATTTAATCATCTAACCGTGATTAACATGATTTTGTTTTTATTTTATTCCTTGAATTATTTTTTTCCCTTAATTATTACTTTCCCTTTACCGTTTCTGAATTTACCATTCTTTTTCGTTTCCAGTTCGACGCTAAACCCTCTGCGGAATGTGACCTTCTCCATTCCCTCTTTACATAATCATCGTCTACAATCCTGTGCACTTTGGTAGATCCGGTCGATTTCTCCAATATGATGCCGGCAGCAGCGGAGCGGCGAAAGATGGGTTTGAACCCTGACTTACGCCGGAGTTTTGCGAGTTGCTTCTGGAGATTTTGCTGGCGTTGATGCTTTATGGGTTAGTGACTTTCTTCATAGGGTTTTTGTTGATGCCGTGGGATTGGTTTCTAGTTTTTCGATGCTTGGACGCTCTGTTCTCGATTAAACGACGGCATTGCCTCCGTCTTCTTCCTATTGCGTTTGTTGCTACGGATGGTGTGAAATTGGTTATACTTGATTGTTGGAAGGGCGTGTGTGTGTGTTTCATTTTTGGTCAATTCTAGACTATTGTTCTTGATCTTGTGGACTTAGTTGATCAGTATTTCTTGTGTTCTTTGAAAGAAAAATTTGTGTGCTTATGTCTAGCTTTTGTAATTACGGTGTTACCGCAAATTTAGATGTTGTTGGCTAATCTCTTTTGGTGAGTTCATCCTAACTTGAAGACCCTGTACTGCACTGCACTGCAATTTGAAGGTTTCTAACTTGAAGCCCCTGAACACTGATTTGGCACATGCAAGGAAATCGAACCGTGGATGACTATTGGAAATAT
>JAULKL010204630.1:0-12132 GCA_032355745.1 Rubia rechingeri
TTGAAGTAAAGCAAGATGGAGAAGGTATCTTTATCTCCCAGGAAGGATATGCTAAGGAAGTGCTCAAGAAGTTCAAGTAGGGGGATTAAACTTGGTTTTGAGTTAGTACAAATGACTTTTTACTAGCCCGTTATAGACAAGAAGTCCAAAATAGTCTTAGAACTAGGGGATTAAACTTGATTTTGGGTTATTGTAACCCGTTATCTAGAAGAAGTCCAATTCATATAAGTAGGGAAGGTTCTAGAGATGAAATTGTGAAGAAAATTCTGAAAAGCTAATCGTAGGCATTAAATTAGAGTTGGGGTCAAAAGATCTTAACCGTTGGTTGAGTGATGCGTTAGTATAAATAGGGGTAATTAGCATAGTTTGAATCAATTAACCCTGTTCATTTTGTTCCAAATGTTTTAAACCCTTCTCGTGTTTGAAAGCTTAGAAGCTAGTAAGGAAAATTCGCATACTCTTTCCTATTTTCTCATTTCATTTCATACAAACTTAAAATTAGAAGTACTTCTTGCGTGAATTAGTTATAGAGAAAAATAAGTACTTTTATCATTTCATGGATGAAGCTCTTCTTTCTGATGTCTCCTAACTGAACTCTCCTCACTTGCTGCAGCGGGTTGGCCTTCTCAAGGCGAGGAAGAAACCCAGACGTATCTTCCATTTATCCGTGGACGTCACAACTTCCTCCGATAGATGTACCCTCGCACAGGTTCTGGCATTGCCGGTGCGTCCTCAATCAGCAATCTGGTACTGCCTTCACTTGATCAAGTTATGCATCCACAGAATTGAAATGTTAGCTGTATTTCTGCATAGCTGGGATCTGTTATGAGTGCAACTGTGCAACATATATAATGCATTATTTTTTGCAAACTATTACTTTCTGCAGGTGAGCCTATTGAAAATATGCCTGAGGCTAGAGGACGAAGCACAAGGTCCAGAACTTTGCGAACCAATAAGCCTGATAATAACCGCAGTCAAAAAATTGGAGAGAAGAGCTCAAAGGTGGAGCCTGCAGAAGAGACAACATCGCCCGCTTGGGCTGGATCTGCCGGATCAGCAGATGGTCAGAAAAGGCTGAGAAAAAACACACAGATGGAGGCGGCGAATGACGAAACCACAAAACTGGATAAGGGGAAACCAATAGAGCTGAATGTGAATGATTCTAAGGTAAGTTTGATGAAATCAGATGCTAACGGTAAGGGTAAGGGGAAAGCAATAGAAATGAATGTTGGTGATTCTAGGGCAAGTTTGGCGAAATCGGAAACTAAGGGTAAGGGGAAAACAATAGAAATGAATGTGGGTGATTCTAAGGTAAGTTTGGCAAAAACTAAGGGTAAGGAGAAAGAGATAGAAATGAATTTGGGTGATTCTAAGGTAAGTTTGGCGAAAGCTAAGGGCAAGGGGAGAGCAATAGAAATGAATGTGGATGATTCTAAGACAAGTTCGGCGAAATCAAATTCTAAGGGTAAGGGGAAAGCAGTGGATATGAATGTGGATGATTCTAATGCCCCCCATAGCCCTAGGGGTGAAGGGTTGTTCTTAGGTAACAAGAAAGAGCGCGGGAGGCGCAGGAGTGATAACGCTAATGGGAAGAAAAAGCTCGATGTGCCATGGTGGACTCTGGATTATTCTGATAACATGTCAGAAGTGCTTGAATCGCTTTCAGCTCCACCTGCACATCAAAACAAGAATATGGACTTGGATGACACCTGATTTCCGGGGACTACAGGTTGATTTTCGGGAGCCGGTAACTGTTTGTACTGTTTGTAAGTTAAGGTTGCAGCGGGAGGCATTGATGTGGATAACTGTGTGTACTGTTTGTAAGTTAAGGTTGCAGCGGGAGGCATTGATGTGGATAATGTGTATGGGGATGACTTTGGTGTATCAATGTGTGTGTCTGTCTGTGTACTGAGAGTTTGTTGTTGTTTAGGTCTTTTTGCATAGTATGGAGTTTCCAGTTTGAGTCTAGTTGTTGTTTGGAAAGTGTTTTGATTACCTGAATAAAAGATGGATTTATGCAAAGACTAAATGCATAGTGAGGTATAAGGTGTATTGGTTTTACCTAAAAATGCATAAATTTAGCATGCACACATAATGCACATGAGAAAATATCAAATCAAATTAAACATCAAATTAAATTAAACGAAAATCATACAAAAATGTTATAAAATTCAACATCAAATCAAACTAATTAAACATCAAACGAAACCCATTGAGAATAATACAAAACTAGTGAAAAATCAAACATCAAATCAAAATAATAGAACACCAAACATCAAATATAAAAATAAAAATAATCATCAAAATAAAATAGTTATAAATCAAATAAAAATATTAAAATATATAGTTAAAAATCAAATGAAAATACGGATCGATTTAAAATGGTTAAACATCAAATATATATCAAATTACAACATTAAAATATATAGTTAAAAATCAAATAAAAATACAGATCAAATTAAAATAGTTAAACATAAAATAAAAACACTAAAATGAACATTAAATTAGAATAAATAAGACTATAATACACATCAAATTTAGAATTGCTAAACATTAAACCAATACACTAAATACGCATAAAACTATAAATTACTTAAATACCCATTAATTTAAAACATCAAGGATCACATCGAAATGTGACACTTGTATCAAATAAATAATCATCAAAATTAAAATTTTAAAAATCAATTCTCACTATTGACACATCAAGATATGAATTAAATAAAAATCTATTGGTAAACAAAAACACTAAATAAACTTTTAAAATGACAAACTTAAAAATAGCACATAAATCAAAATCCGAGTATAAATTAAAATTTTAAAAAATGTAAAATATCACAAACTAGTGTCAAAAAAGTAAAGTTTGAACAATTTAGTTTATTATCACAAGATTTACATTAAAAGAACAAGATTTAACTTTAAACACATGATTTTATTAGAAAATCACGAGATTTGATTGAAACATCAAATATTGGAAATGAAACATCAAATTTGGTATTAAAAACGTGAGGATTGCGCAGAAATGGGTAGAAAAATTGACCCGCAAATTTCTCCGACTCAGATTCTTGACCCGTGAGATTCTTATAGCCAAAATCATAAATTCCCCAATTATTTGTACCCAACACTCCAAAGAAGTGATATTTGCACCTAGATCTCTCCTTATTCTCCAAACTTTCTATAAATTATCTTTGAAACTCCAAATCTAATTAAGCTTTATAGTTTTTAGCAATTAGGGTTCATAGTTTGTAGCAATTAGGGTTATGTTGACCCTAAAGTCATCATAATGTACTGATTCTTTTTACTCTCTAGGCCTAGGGTCACTGTCTATAATGGATAGCCCGGTGATGTAATAGGCTTACTCCCGCAACTAGCAGTTGCGACCTATGCAAAGCTTAGTTCTTTTAAGCGGGGGGCTCGTTAGCATTGAGAGTGAGATTATGGGGAGTAAAATACGGAATCAGAGGATTGGATCACAGCCCTATTTACGGAGAAGGTGAGATGGTTTAACGGGAGCCGAACCACTGTGTGACACACATTGGGAATTCCCGGCCATCTTCACACTATGTGACATAACATGAAGTTAGGTCTATAAGTTTTTATGTGACTAGAATTTCGGATAAAATCCATATGTTGGTCATGTTACGCAAATAACCCCCAAGAATACTTAATTGATAGTTTACTTTGCGCTACTTGCATGCTCGTACTTGTTTGTTAGTACTGTATATTTATTCCCGACACATGATTGGGGTGATGCCCGATTGTTGGTTGTGTTTAGCTAACCCTTAGACACTAGTATCTCTGTGATGACACCTGGACTTACCACTAGCTACGCTATCTTAGTTAGGAGTGAGTACATGAGAAACTTATAAATTTTATCTTTGACCCTCTTAGCACTCGCTGGTAAAGCTCTGTGAAAAAGAACGGCCTCGTGAGTGCAGTTCAAATTTTGGCGCCGCTGCCGAAGATACTATATTTGTCTATTTGTTAGCTAGCATAATTAGTTGGTAGAGTAGCTTGTATTTTATTTTATTTTTTTAGTTGTTGTTGGTTTTTGTGTAGAGCTTCTTTTGTTAGCCTTTTCTTTTATCATCCTAATCTTGTGTGCTAGTGTTGTTAGCTCACATGGGTTCCAAGCCCCACAAGCAAGTGTCATGGATGTGAGGACCGGAAGGGAGATCGATGAGAGCTAAGCGTGGGATGAGATACAAGAAGAATAAGATGGAAGATCACTACAATTTCAAGAGAGTGAACATGGAGGTACGAGGATTTTTTCTCAAAGGCGACAAACACCCAAACTTGGGGGGAAAATGGAGGCTAGAGAGAAGGACTCTTTCACCCCCATTTCCTAAAGCATTGAAGCATATGCTGAGGAAGGAACACAATAAGGAACTCTCTAAGGTTCTTGGGAGTTGTGAGGTAAGTATCACAATATTTGATGCTATAGACCATATGCTTAGGTATTCTAAGTTATTGAAATCACTATGCATCTCAAAGCATGATACTAGGCGTAAGTCGGTAGAACAAGTTAGTGATCACATTTCTACCTTTCTGCAAAAAGGCCTTCCCCTAAAATGCAATGACCCCGACATGTTTACTATCCCTTGCATGATAGGAAATGCATTGATCAAAGATGCCATGCTAGATCCAGGACCTTCAATCAATGTCATCCCATATTCATTGTATAAATATTTGAACTTCGGTAAATTACATGACATCGGAGTAGTGTTTAACTAGCCGATCGTTCTACCATATAGCTAAAGAGTATTGTAGAGGATATATTGTTAAATGTAAATGAACTAACCTTTTTGGTTGATTTTTATGTTCTAGACATAGAAAATGAAACGGAAGCCAAACCTATACTTTTAGTTAGACCTTTCTTGAAAACTTCTAGGGCTAAGATTGATGCGCATATGGGGAAGTTGAGTATGGAATGGGGTAGTGACATTGTTAAGTTTAGAATTTATGACAACATGAAATATCCTATTGATGAATCCTCTTTTCATGTGGTTGATGTCATTGATGAAATTGTGCAAGCTGTTTTTGATGATAACATGTTGGTAGCTTTAGATAGCGAGTCTATTGATAATGATGTACGCCTTCAATCTCTAAATACTAGTTTGGTAACACAAGCAGAGACCAGCCTTTTAAAGGCGACATTAGAAGGCAGTTCCAAAAAATAACTTGGAACCGCCTTAGTGAAGGGGTTTCAAAGTCGGAACCTCTGTTCGGCACTCACAAAATTCCATTGAGGGAAGTTAAACCACCATTAAAGGTGGTTTATAAATAATTGGCTTTAATTAGGGTTAATTAAAGGTGGTTAAAGTTATAACCGCCTTTAATTAGCCCAAATTAAAGGCGGTTGTGTCAAACCGCCTTTGATTGTCATAATTTCCTAGTTCAGAACATGAAGTCGATAACATTTCTGAGCTGAGAACATGCTCTCCTAAGCTATTACTACAGGATGATAATGCTTCCGAATTTGGAAGTGATGTCATGTGCTAATTCCAAATTCGGAAGTGATGTCGTGTCCTACTTCCGAGTTTAGAAGGATGTTTCTTTGATGATAATTTATTTTTGTAAATGGGTTTCGAGTTTGGAATCGGCTCTATTTAAATGAAGAAAACCTCGCCCATTTCATTAATTTCATACAAACAATCAAATTTGAAAGGTTTTCTCCCATTTCTACACCATTGATGAAAATGTAAAGTTCCTTCATTAAAGAACATCATTTTCCATTGGAGAAGGTAAGTTTTATATAAATTTATTTCTTGACATTATCTTGAATTAGCGTTTGTATAAATCTTGAATTAGGGTTTGTAGTTAGGTTAATTAGGGTTGGCTTATGATTATTGTTGTGAGAATGCTAATGAGTTGCATTGTAATTGAATTGTAGGACAATGGATCAAAATGAACTCATTGCTGATGATTTTAGAAAATCACTCGATTACATGCCACTGGTAGAATCATTTATTACGTTAGCATTTGAAGATGCTTCTATAAAAGGTGTTGTACAAGCAAGATGGCCGTGTAAGGATTGTAGAAATGATGTGTATTTAGGAAGGAAGAAATTGCGGCAACATCTCATAATGAGGGGGTTTCAAACTACCTACACTTGTTTGGTATGGCATGGGGAAGTTGGAGAAATGTCTCGTACGACTGAATTGGGTAACATGAATGTGGGAGATGAATTATACGGGAATGCGGAATTTGATGAAATGGTGGATGATATTGCAGGAGAGTTCAAAGGTAAACCCAAGGTCTTACAAACTTTGCTTGACGACAAAGAGACGCCATTGTACAATGGTTCAAAACACTCGGTATTGAGTGCGACTTTGAAGATAATGAATTTGAAAGAAAAATTTGGGTGGACTGATAAGACGATGACCGAAACTCTCAAATTGTTTGGGGAATTGCTCCCCAAAGGTAATCTTATGCCTGGTAGGTTTTATGCCGTTATTTGTTTTTTGCCAATGGGTTTGGAAAAAATGATTGTATGTTGTACTAGGGTAAAGATGATAAAAATTGGGAAACATGCCGAGTATGTGGTGAGTCCCACTACAAGTTGAAGATGGGTGCGATTGCAGTGGGTGCGTAAGTGTTCACTAAATAAAAGTTAATGACACCGGAAAAAGTGATGTGGTACCTCCCTATCATTATCCAATTGCAGAAGTTATTTGCGTGTAAGAGAGATGAAAAATTGTTGTGTTGGCACGTGGAGAGGGATTAACCGGTGCATGATGTGATTAGACATACATTGGATGGTGAGCAATGGAAAAAATCGATGCTCTTTACCCTGATTTTGGCTCTGAACCGTGGAATTTGAGGTTAGGCCTATGTACCTATGGAATGAATCCATGTGGTTATATGAGTAGCACACATAGTTCTTGGCCTGTTATATTGGTTATCTACAAACTTTCGTCGTGGTTGAGAATGAAACGTAAGTATGTGTTGTTATCTATGATGATTTCTGGTCCTAAGCAACCGGGTAATGATATAGATGTCTACCTTGCTCCTCTTGTTGAGGATTTGTTGACTGTATTTAATGTTGATGCTAGAACGTATGGCGATAGTATTGAAAATTTCTTTATATTGAAAGCGAAATCATTTTGCACCATTAATGATTTCTCCGCCTACGAGAATTTGTCAGGCTATGCAGTGAAAAGACACCATGCTTATCCCGTGTATAACGAGATTGATTATCGGCAGTTGAAGCATTGTTGTAAAATTGTATATCGAGGTCATCAGAGGTTTCTTTGGAAGACCATCCATGGTGATTGGCGAAGAAATGGTTCAATGGGGAAGTAGAGGTTAGGATATCACCGGTAGAACAAACGGGCACCTAGATATTTGATACAGTGAAGAATTTGGCCAATGACTTTGGGAAGAAGAAATGTAAAGTGGCCTCGGATGGGAGTTGGAATAAATGCTCCAATTTTTTCAGATTGCCTTATTGGGAGTGTTTGGATGTTAGACATTGTATCGATGTCATGCATATTAAGAACAATGTGTGTGATTCTTTGGCTGGGACGTTGTTGAATACCCTTGAAAAACAAAAGACGGGCTTAAGGTTCAGTTAGATTTGGTTGAGATGGGAATTAAGAAGAGCTTAGGACCATTGACTTTCGGTGAAATATTTTACTTTCCCTCTGCTTGCTATTCTATGTCTCAGTTGGTGAAAAAATCATTTTGAGAGACCCTCAGTAGTTTTAAGGTACCGACTGTGTATTTGTCCTACATCAGTAATGTGTGTCAGTTGAGGAGTTGAAGTTGGTTGGGTTGAAGTCACATGATTTCCAAAATCTAATGCAAGAATTGAACGCCATTACGATTCGCTCGTCATTGCCATCTTATGTAGGATTATGCATTACGAAGCTATTTTTGTTCTTTAAGTCCGTTTGTAGCAAAAAGACTAGTGTGTCAAAGTTGGACCAGTTGCAATCAATGATTGTTGAAGTTTTGTGCTGGATGGAAATGTATTCCCCTCCATTCTTTGACGTTATGGTCCACATGATCGTTCATCTTGTGAGGGAGATAAAGCTTTGTGGTCCTGTATTTTAGAGGTGGATGTACCCGTTCGAGAGGTAAATGAGAATATTCAAGCATTTTGTGAAGAATTGGTACATGCATTATGCAAGTATTGTACAGAGGTATGTTGCAGAGGAGGTCATCGAGTTTTGTACTGATTATATGAAGGAGTCGATTCGGTTGGGGTTCCAATTCATAGACACGAGGGACGATTGGAGATTCATGGGGTTGGGCAAGGTAAATTTTTTAGCCCTAGTGCAGAAGATTTATGTACTGCCCATCTTTATGTTCTTCGCAATCATGAAGATGTTTTCCAATATACAGAGGTTCAAATGGATGCCATTAGAGTCACCAACCATAATTTGAATGAAGTTGAGGTCCTACAATTACATTGTGGGACTTTTGCATCATGTTTGTATGATCACGTTGCCGTGGGCGATCATCCTATGAAAGTTAAATGGTTGGCTCGTGAACCGCTGGTTACTGTACTTTAATTACTCTGGAGGGATATTTCAATAATAAAATCATAAATAAACACCAGCCATCATCTGCATTGTAGGCAGTGATCTTCACCCCATCCTAAGCCATCATCCTATTACCGAAATACGAGGCTCTGCAATTGTCTTCCAGCTATTTCATAATCTCCCTATTCACTTTATTTGATCTCACCTCCGGAGTGATTGATAGCGGCATGCATGAATCGTTCACCAAACCCAGGACAACATTAGCATATATTGAACAACATGAGTATATATTGAAATACATGAGTATATGATATGGATTTAATAAGCCATAAACAACATGAGCATCATAAATATCGACTAATCTTTCCAACTGTAAAAAAAAGTAGGGATAGATATAGGGGACCAGTCTGGTTCCTTCCACCAGTAGTATGGAGAGGGAGTTCATGGTCACTCTGAATATGACCAAGACTTGTATGTAATGAATAATTTGTTCCATACTGATACTGTCAAATATTTGATGCTACCAAAACTTTTAAATAAATTAGAAATGTTGACATACTAGTTTGTGGGATGAAATTGCGATGTCGCTTATTCATATTTTCTGCAATTCACTAGCATATGACGTCGAACACTTAGATTGGACCAAGATTTGTATTGTCGTATTAATCTTTAATTTATAATATTTTTGTTAACTATGTTATTTTAATGTTATTCAATCCTTAATATTTATCCTAACATACGCACAAAGTTTTAATAGTAGTATCAGCAACAAAAACTAAAAAAAATTATTGGGTATTATTTCAATCAGTCTGAAACTAGCAAATTGTTGTTGTGAATTTTGTTTTTCAATAAACTCTAAATGTTGACAGGCTGCTTGGTGGGCTGAAATTGTTATGCCCACCAAAGTCTGCGACGTCAGTAAGTGGTCGACACCATGTCCCCTGATCCAACTTTGGTGTGACGTCGCATACATCGAGGCAGACAACACAACGGTTCAAAATGACATCGTTTTGAAATGGGTATCAATAGGGGGACCCTGAATTCAAAAAGTCTCCATCTTTCTCCTCATCTTCTCTCTTGGAAAAAGGTTTGTTTTTTCTAATCTCCTAACACCCAAGTTTTGGATTTCTTACTTTACAATGTTTGATCTGTGGTCTGTGAATGTGTTTTGATTTTTTGGCTATCTAGTTTTGTCTCAGATTTATGAGAATGTGAACTTTCCTTGACTTTAAACATAGGTAGAATATTTTGGTTTGTCTCCGAAGGGTTTTTGTTTAATTTGATGTTGATTACTCTTCATTTTTTCTGGTATTATATGTTTCTTCCTGTACCTTCCTCTGATATATGCGAAGTTGCTATTCAGTCTGCCATAACTCAGTTCATGCAATTATAGTGCGACGTCGCATATTCTTATTTCCAGTAGCTTATTCTTCAGCTTGTGACATTGCACTATTATCACATGACCTTCGGTATGACCAAAATGTTTCCAACAATTGTTATGCATATGCGACTACGGTCTTGTGTCGGTCATGTATTTGACTTTACAGACCAATATGTGAAGTCGCAGGTACATGTCTGCCATCCCACTTCTTTAGGCCGACATGCACCTGCGACGGCATTTCTGTCGTTGCTCCTTGCATTCCATAGGGCAGTTCACACTTCACATTTTCCCTTTTGATGCAGGGCTAATGGCTGGTGAAGGATCGTCTAATCCGCACTTTTTTCAGGTCTATTGGTTTTCGTAATGTTCACCGCACAACGTCGGACCAACCCAGTGCCTATTTTCATTGACCTTGACCATCATACGATGGCTCTTGATAGCCCATGTTTCCACTTCACTCTCAAGCAGCAGAACTTTGGGAAAAAACTTACTTTGGTAAATCTTTTTAAATAAATTTTATTTGTTGATAATTGAATATATATATATATGCATATTTCTAATTAATATTTTTTATGTGACTCAGTACATCCCGTGTGAGATTGTACCACTCTTTCCGACTGAGAAGACCTCCGTAGTGCTGAGGTGCTACGTGACAGGGTGGCGTATGAATTACTCGGGGCAAGGTAAGATCAAGGCCCTTTCCCCAAAGGGTTTTGGCAACTTTCTTAGGGGAAACAACCTATGCATCGGGAGACACCTTGTTCTTCGAGGTGATAGAAGCTGGAGGGCCAATCGTCTTCAAGGTCATCATTGTCCGAGCTGATTGAGTTTATTGTATTTTCAGTTATGTTGGAACTAAGACATCTCTTATTCGAATTTATGTACTATTTGTATGAATATTTTCATGACTACTTTTTTTTCCAATTATTAAACTATCTTATTTGAACATTATATAATTTACTATGTATATGCGCGATTTGATTTATGCATGATTTTATAAACCATTTTATAACAATACGATTAAAAACCATTGAACAAAGGGTGTACTGGACTTGTACGGAAGTTAATTCAGATTTCTAGGGTGTTTGTAGCAAAATTGTTGCTAGCTAATGTAGTGCCTAATTGTCCTTTTACATACCCCTAAATTAATCTTGATGGCGGGATATTGGGAGAAGAGAGATGCCAAAACGGGGAGAAGCAAACGATCGCCACTTTCTTTTTTCATTCTTTTCTAACACCGTCAAATTCTTTACTTTAATGAATCTATTACATATCTGCAACTTCGGTAGTCAATCACAACACATGTCGGTGCAAACGACGTTTATAGCGAAATCGGGCCACCTATTAAAACAACATGTGCGACGTCGCTCTCTATTTGGTAACATTATTTACTTCATTTTTTAACCTTTTACTTTAGTTCATATAATAATCGAAGTTAAAAAGAAATTATTTACCTTATGTATTTTATAACCGAGGTAAATAATATCTTTTCTTAAAAAAAAACTGAGGTAATTTTTTTTATCTCGGTTATTTGATGTTAACAAAAAAAGGGAGATAAAATGGGCAAAGTAATAGTTCATTTTTCTTGAAGTGGAACAAGGAATTGAGATAGGTCAAAGTACCGCAAAGAATGCGAGGAGTTCAGCCACCTCCAGAAAAAGAACCTACACCGGAGGAGAAGGAACAATGGCAGACAACGAGCGAGTGGCATGCTGGCTACATGGCACCATCAAAAGGGAAGGAGATAAAAAGCAAGATTTGGCTGGAAGACGTGGATGAAGGATCGAGAAGAAATGAAGGAAGGGGCTCACCATTGACCAAGAGGATACCACCGTTTACAACTGACACCAAGCTAAAAATACCCCCAACTTGGGATGGTGTAAACTCGAAGCAACCCCGATGACCATTTACACACGTTTTACATCAACATGGCCACCTTTATGCTATATTAATTCCATATATTGAAAGTTCCACATCCAACTGAAATTAGTACATTTTGGTTTAAGACAAGATGCTGATTTTTGTTTAAGATTCTAACCAAAGTAAGATAACATTTTGCATAATGAACAGTAAGTGGTAGGATACAACTTTCACTATATCAAATCCAATCCAGGGATAAGTAGTTATTTGTCAGTTTGTCAATAAATAGGTGCGGATTGTGCTGCTAAATGCATGAACATATCAGCAACTTAAAGGATTTCATAACTAAATTGTAGAGTACATAAAAAGGGAAAGACACAATACACTCAGCAAATTAGCATG
>JAULKL010207847.1:0-12103 GCA_032355745.1 Rubia rechingeri
TATATAGTAGCAGGGAATTGAGCCTAAAAATGGCCAAAAACCCCAGCAACCCCAAATGGCACGGGGGGTGGAATCTGGTACGGTCTATGCCGACCGAGACCCCAATGTGTCGATGAGGGATTTCGGCCTTCGCATGGGCTGTGGCCTCATGATGGCGTGGCCCGTACCAACCGGCATGGGCTGTCAGCCGGCAATTCAGTTTTGCTCTTCTGATTCATATTCTGTGTCATTTGGCGTGCCCCATCGGGCAAAACCTAGTTTTGCTCTATATCTTGGCATGAAACGTGTCTTATTCATACCCCGTGGATTGGTCTTGGAATTGGTGACTTGAAATGATGTGGACCGTGTGAAATGGGACGTTCCACGCCTATACTTAGATGAATTTTGGTGTGAAAAAAGATATAGGGCACACGGTCTTCTGGAAGTGGAATGACCTATGCTGGGGTATGACACGGCTCATGCTGGGTGAAACAGGTAGTGCCAAGGACCCCTGGAATGGGCCGTGTTGGCTGATATGGGCCATGCTAGGTATAGCCCCTGTGTTGGCCATGTGCGGTCCATGCTAGCCTTGGCTGGTTTGGCCGGCTGACTTGTTTGCTCTGCTACGGGTGAACCGTTGATCTGATTTGGGAGTATTTCAGTCTATTTTACTGTGCTCGAGAAGAAAAATCCAATTGAGCCACCTTCAAGGGCTGATTCTTCTCGGATCTTTCTTGAAACATCGTGCAACATTGGACAACAATCCCCCCATTTCTTCCTTGGCCTTCTTGAACTTTGAATCCACCTTTCTTGGGCTCAATTCCATCTACTACCACGCTTTGGAGTTTGTGGCTTTAAATCTACTATCATCCTTGTGAATGGCCTTCAAATATCTACTACCACTCTCACAGATGGCCTTCTATAAAAATATGATAAAAAGTACTCACGAGCAACCTACAAATGAGATAAAAAAGGAAGATCTAGGTGCCTGTGAATACAAAGTGTCCATTAGCTTCAATTAAGTCTATAAAACTTGGGATTTAGACAAGAAAATCAAAAGTGCCCATCTAAACCCTTTGTCGTGTGAACCTAACTAAAAATAGTAATCAGCCAAACAAAAGATGGTAATACATGTGTCAAATGCATCGGCTAATGCATGCATAAAGTTGCACATGGGGGGAAGGGGGGTAAATGGTGTTCAGTAAATTAGGAACTAGGGTTGGGTGATGTAATTTGTGGGTAATGATTGTAATATTCAGAAAACTGTAAGGATATAAATTGTTTTTTTTTGTTTTTGCAAAATAGGGAAAATTTAAAAAGTGTGCATATTAGGGTGGGATGGGGGGACGACTTCCACCAATGCAGAACACTTCACTTCACATGTACTCTCAATTTGGAATTCAATTCTCTCTTACTTTACCTCTCATCTACTCCAAATTCTATCGAAACTCTCTCACATTTCTCTCTTCAACCTCTCATATACCCAGAATTCTATTGAAACTGTGAAACCCTTGTTTTATTTCCATTCCTTTGACCGTTTGATTCTTTTATTTGGGATCGTACTTTACCAACCCATTATTATTCATACCCAATGTACTTCGTACTAACAATGTTGCAATCGATGCTTAAATTGGTGCATTTCTGATACGGTGAGCCATTCTTCCTTTGTTCCTGAGATGAGGCTGATGATGCCATCTTCGTTTGGAGGCCTTACGTCACACTAGATGAGCCAACAATGATGATAACAGTGATGGATGCCTGCATGTCAGATCTGACCCGCCTTAGTGCTTCTGTTGCTGTAGAGTTTGTGTCACACTCCTCTCCGAGAAAAATTGAGGGAGATGAGGTGGTGTATAGCCCTAAATTGTTTTTCCCATCATCAACCATCAATGGGTTGTGGGGGGTCAACGCCAGGAAGCCTCCAACAGTGGCCGGAGTTGATGTCCTCACAAGCGATTTCAATGATTCTGTAAGGGGAGAAACGTGATGCTCTATTTGCTAATTCCACGCCTTAGAGAGCTTCGAAGGTTAAGTGCTTTTTCATTTCTGTGAATGAAATTTGTTCAACTTTTATGCCTGTTACGTTTTAAATGGTTGCCTATGTGAGTGTTCCCTATGCGAGTGTTCCCTATTCAATGTTCAAAATTAGTATAAATATGTTCCCTATGTGAGTGTATGTTGACATAAGTTATTTTGGCATTTTTTACCCTAAACAATCTGCATAGTTTCTTGTTTGAACAGATTTGAGTGGAATGTTTAGGGGAAAAATTAACCATATTCAGATTGATCAGTGTCCCTAATTTTTTAGATATTTTGTTCAAATTTATATAATTTTAACCAAATTTGATGCGCCACATTTGTTTCGCAAGTTTGACCTATGATGAACCGATTTTGATCGTCACGGATTGAGCTATGTTTCCATCCATTAAAGCTCTTTAAAGCTTGTATTGTCTGTAAAAAAACACATTCCCTTAAATAATTACCAAGTTATGAAGAAAAAAATGGATGCAAAAGTGTGATATCCTCTGATTCTCATTTCATTTTTAATTTACTGCAAAAGTGTGCTCGGCCTGTTGATGTCATATTTGCTTGTTGTTTCTCAGCTTGTTGATGCCATGGATGCTTGTTGCGTTGATTGTTTGTCACTTCGATTGATTGTGTGGTTTGTTTGCTTGTTAATGAACAAGTCTTGCTTCTGACTTTGGTTTATGTCTGCGGTAATTCAGGCAACCATGTTGTTGAAACATGAATCTTCCAAAAAAAAATTATGTGGGTGATGAGATGATAAATTGCTATTTTAAAAAATTATTTGACACCCATTTTTAGTGTGTTTTGTAAGTGGTTAGCTAGGATATTATATGTTTTACCAATTAGTGGTCTATAATCACCTTGTGTGGTTATTCACCCTAATTTCACTATTTTTTAAGCATTGGTGTCTAATGTGTTCTGCATCTATGATTTGATCACTATTGATGTTTTGTTAGCTTTGGATATGAATCAATAGAGAAGGTCATTTGCAGGGATGGTAGAATATTGAATAAGGTCATTCGCAAGAATGGTAAAGAAGAAAGACCACTTCTAAAGTGGTAAAAAATAAATTGAAGAAGAAGTGAAGAGAAGGCAAAAGTAGCGAGTGAAGAATGATTTGAGTTTTGAAGCCGAGTTCTGAAAATGAATAGAAATGAATTGGTATCCATGGATAGCATAGTTGGATTTGTCTCCGCGAGTACTATAAAAATGACTACAAGAACTCCCGAAACGGATAAACAATTCACTCGAAGCGGTGAAAAGAAGTTGAACCTGAAGTCATACTGAAAAATACGGACCGTGTAAATATACAATGACCTATTTATTAGAACGCGTTGCAAGGCCAACATCAAGGCCCTGAGAAAGAAACGTGCATTTTTGCACGGCATGTTTCAACGCCCTTGGGCACGAACCGTATTTTCAGGCACAGATCATGCCAAAATTAGGCATGGGCTGAATTTCCGGGCACGTGCCATGCCAGGAGATTGACTAGGGTTTTTGGGCTGACTTTTCACTCTCTCTCTTTCTTTCACCTATAAAAAGTCTCCTTCTTCCTTTTCATTTTGAGCCTGACTTGGCCCTCCAAACCCTAGTTTTTCATTAGGATTTCTTATTTCTTGCATTTTCCCATGAATTCTTGTAGATTCATTATGGATTTTCATTGTTTAGCTTAGATTTGTACTTGAGAGCTTTTGTTAACATGTTTAGTTACGATTTGTGAGATTTCAAGATTTCTCCTATCTACTGCTTGATTGTCCTTATTACTTGTACTTTGATGCCATGATCATGCATGATTAAGATTATGGCTTAAGACTAATTATGATTATTTCATTATTTGGCACTAGGCTCGAGAATGAACCCGGACCAGTTTCGTCTATTTGTCGGTTTGGTCAAAGGTCAACGTGAAGGTCATGTATAAGATAGATAACTATGCATGATTTTTAGTTCTTTGGTTAGATTAGGCATGAAGGTGTTATTGGTTTAATATATGACCATGTGTGTGCACCTTGTAACTAAACCAGATGAGGTGAGAGATGAATGAAGGGGCAGTGGACACCTATATTAAGGGTGAACGCGGTTAGTCTCCGATGATTTCAAGCTATTCACAATGTGTGATTAAGTATAGATTAGGACATACTTGCCTATTTGAACAAGAATCAAGGATCAAATTCTGATACTAAACATGTGATGCAAATGCCCCCAAGGCTCTCTATTGTCGTACTTACACTCTTCGTTACATTTGCATGCTAGTTTTCTCTTTAGTTCTATACTTGTAATTTTTAGTTCATTACTCAACAACATCCTGTAAACCTTGGTGACACTTGTGTGTTGCTAAGTGAAACTATCCTATAAACCCTTTTTTCCCCGAGAATGACCCGACTTACCACTGTCTACTTTTTAGTATTCGGTAGTAATAGGCCAACAACCTATAAATATCAATCTTTGATACACGCTGGTTTTTAATGATGCCGGTGTGCCCATCAATGGGCTAGATTGTGTATATACGTGCTCAAATGGGGAATATTTTTGTGCATCATCCCATTGATGCCTTTTGTCCCTGCTTATGTGAATTACTGCTTTACTTAAAATGCTAGTTTAATTGTTGTGCTTATTAAAGTGATGAAATACATGCTAATAAGATAAAATATGAGTCTAATACTGGTTCATGTTAATTACAAAATAACCATAAAATCGGGATTCACACCAAATGTGAAATGTTTAGGGGCTTACAAAATTTACCTTTGCCCAATCCCCAAAATGTGAAATTCGGATGCATACCCTAGAGCATTTAACAAAGGTTGGATGTAATTTGTTTCTTATACTGTGAATCAGTGATTAGATACTCTATGTTGCCCTGAACTACCTCATTGCTTACTTGTAGAAGTTTGGGTAGTGTCCCTTCCCTTATAAGTCTATCCTTGTTCATGTGAGGCATTTTGTGGTTGTTTCCACCTTTTAGTTAAAGTATATTGGTCATGGCTACTTGATATGTGACAAAAGTTTTGTTCAATGTTCTTGCATCTTCCCTTTCATATTCGTGATTTACAACATCACATAGTTCCAAAACATTAAATGATGCATTTTCTTGTTGATAGGCATGTATACCGATAACAAACCTGAGGCCAGTTTTGTTAAGATCGGGATAATTAGAAGGTTGACTTACTAGTTTACGTTAAACCCATCAGAACCTGCCATGGCCCGGAAGAGTAGGTAATTACTCTTTATGTGCGTCGTTTCATTATCTTGCTAAATAAATATTGTCTTGCTTATATGTGTTGTCCACCTTTCCTTTATAGGTGGAATTACCTCTTCAATTATCTTTTTCCTTGTGACATCTCGTGTTATTTTGGGGACTGGAACAATCTCCACAGTACATGCAGCCATGTTTTTGCAATTGTTCATGGCTACCTTTGGGTGCACAAAAGGAAATATGCCTAATTTACCATCAAACATAACTTCACCATATTCCCTAAAGATTTGTCTTCTTACAGTGCATATAAACATTAACTTGGGAATGTGTAATTTTGTGTTTTCGTGTGCAGTATTGCTCTGGTTCATCAGGTGCTAATAAATACCTAACTGTTGGTTGACTGAGATAGAACCACTTTTCATCGATATGAACAATATTGTCACTGGCTTCAATTGTAGTTGTGCATCTAATTTTGATAAGTGAAAAAACAATCTTGAAATCTTTTTTGTTGTTGTCAGTGATGGTTTTATGCTATTTGTGTGACTCTTGATCACATTGGATGCCACGGCTCTTTAATCACTACCCTTCCCTATTTGTAAAGCTGCACTTGTACCTCTAATAGTTCTCCTTGAATTTGTTGGCAAAGCTTTTAGTCCTTACAAGTCGATTGGCTTCCTGTAATGCGAATGATGACCTACCACCCAATGACGCAAATTAAATGGTTCCCCATTTGTTAGCTCTTACCTTGATCCCCACCAGATTGTACTCATTGTTCGAACCGAATAGTTGAACAAGACTGCTGCCTCGATCATTCATTAGTGCTAGATCTTCCTATTGCGATAATCCTCCAACAAGAATTCCCCAAAATGTTGTCTTTATTCATTAATCAAATTCTTGAGCTACATTAACCCAAAATGAAATAAAATATGAGGATGCAACAATCTAGAAAGTCACCAGCTCCTTTATGAGCTAGATAGGGCTCGCTGAAAGTCCAATCAGAGGGTTCCCCCCACCCCACCACCACCACAGAGAGAGAAGGGGATTTTTTGAGATGAAAAATTCATGTTTCTCGTGTTCATTCATTCCTTCATTCATCTGAAAATTTGTAATTTGTTCTTTTGGATTCTATATTTATAGAGCATATATTTATTCTCAAAATTTGGTATTGTTTAGTATGTTTTACAGGTGAATAGTAAATTTGTGTCTGTTGAGTGCCCTCGCTCAGAAATATATGGCGGGAAGGGTCCTCATCCCTCCAAAATGGAGGAAAAAAACCAACTCAATAATTTATTTACTTAACCCGCAGCCTTGATTGGCTTCCCACGTAGGTGACGTGGTAAAAATTGGGACCCACCAAAATTTAACCAATCCTTTCTCTTCCTTTCTCTTTATGCAAAGGGGGTTAGGACAGAGAGAATAATAAATACTCCATCCGTCCCAACTCAAACTGCACACTTACTATTTGACACTATTCTCTATCAAACTTTGACCGCATATTTGATGAGACATATAAGCAATAATATTATTGTATGTGATATTGTTGGATTCGTCATAACAAGCAGTTTCTCAAAAGTAACTTTTTTGTTTACCATTATTATATGTAGTTAAACATGCATATTAACGGTTAGACAAGTTTCTTGATGAGCGGGAAAATGATTCTCTGCAATTTGAATTGGGACAGAGGGAGTACGAGTTTTGATCTATTTATTTTTCTACGATTTTCAATGATCATGTTTGACCGTCAATATCTCTAATTACATATAACAATTCTGCATAAAAAATTATATCTAGAAAATAGATGTTAAGATGAATTTAAAAATATTTCACATGATGACATGATGTTTTTTTATTAAAAATATATTAATTTATATTTAGGGTGGAAGTTTACCAAAATTAAATTGAAAAAAAAGTAAATAGGCCAAAATTCGTGCGTGAGTGGAGGGAGTAAAAGAAAAGGGCAAGGCAATGATGAGAACTTGAGTGTCATTGGAAGGGCATGACAGATGAATCACGCGAAAATTGTCCGGCGGCGTCCATTCGAATCTGGTTGCTGCCGTCTCTTTCTTCCCAATCCCCCCAGCTTCCTTTCTAAGTAACCCCAAAAACCGTATGACTTTGATTTTGTACGTCTTTCCAACCCAATATAAAATAATTAACTATTGTCTACATAATTAGCACGTCACTTGGAAGAAGGCAAGAAACCGTTTCACAAACTTGATCTGAATAAAAGGAAAGGAAAAGACAAATGAATGCCCATATTCCCTTCTTTTTTCTTCTTTTTTTGCCTTATCGGTAACTTGCCTTAATTTCCAAATCAATAGCACTTGACTAGCTTCTAAGTTCTGCATAAATATGTATGAGCTCATGTGTAGGTAACAGAAAGCTTTATTATATTTATATAATCTCCCACCCTTTTGTTTTCATTTTACGGCTGTCTGTCTCCTCTCTCTTTCTCTAGCTAGCTGCATATTATACTCATGGGGAGTTTTCATTGCATTGCGCATCGTTGCTGAGAAAATGGCGCGTGCGAATTGGGCTTTATTAGGGCTATTGGTGCTGATTGTGGTGGCGCGAGCGCGAGGAGCGGAGGTGAGTTACGATGGAAGGTCGTTGATGATCGATGGCGAAAGGAAGCTCTTGTTTTCCGGCTCAATTCACTACCCGAGAAGCACTCCGGATATAAGTCTGCATTTCTCTGTTTTTACATTTCTCTTTCAATAAATACTCTTTCCTTCCTGGTTACTATTTCGACTATTTCCTTATTCAAATTTAAATTTATGGCTGAAATTTGACCGGTTCATTAACGAGTTTTGCTGTTACATTGTGCGCTGGCTGCCTTCCTTGCTGTGGCCATGGTTTTAGGCCCGTGCTGGTGTATCATGTCCTTGTGCTTTTGTTTTTGGGTGAATTATATGGTGAGCAGTGCTTTCACTTGAATCGAGTGTGAAAGCATAACAAAGAGACAACGTAATTTTTGTCTGAGGCAACATATAACTCTTAAATTACCATATTACCCTAATTAGGGCTGAGTCAAAGCCTACGTCTCAGGAAAGATGACATTTTTATAAGCTTATGCGCAGTTCTAAATAGTTTTTACCTTAAATGTTATAATTTTCTAATAAAATTTAAATAGTGGGTCTCTTGAAAGATGGTCTTTCCACAAAGTTTAAAATGCAAATTAGAAGAAATGAAGATAAAATTTTGGATTGCATGAATTGGGTTATAAACTTCTACTACACGTTGCATAATAAAATTTTAATATTGCTACTAAGACCCTTTACCTTTTATTATTCTAATTAAAACTCATCTTTCCATAAGCCTATGGTGGAAAGACGGTATTTCCCAAGACTTTTCTAAATTTAAATAGTGTATTTTAAAAGTTAAAACAAGTAGTAATATGTATTTGAATATGTTTTTATTTGTTACACCCAGTAGGTTCTCAGATTTTCTAATGTATTTGAATATGAACATATGAAAATATATAACATAAAAAATAATTTCTAAAATTTCTAAATTTAGTATGTAATTTAACAAATAAATTAAATCTTAATGTGGAATTACAATAATTTTAGACTTAATATTTTTATTTTTGAATAATTGAAAGATAAATTTATAATTGGGAGTATTTCACTAGAGTTTTTGACTATGGAGTACTAGTATGTGTTTAAAAGTTAATATGTTGTGTCGTACAGGGGCAGAGGCACAAAATGAGTATGGCGGGGCTGATATGTAAAAGAAAAAGAAAAAATTTCTTTATATTAGAGGGAACTAGAAAAGAAATATTTTAAATTTTATTCCCAAATTTTTCGTAAATTTAATTCCGGCGGGGGCTGAAACCCCCTCCAGACCCCGCCTAACTCCTCCCATGGTGTCATATATCATGCTAATTTATCTTTACACCTAATATCATTTTTATCCGTCAAATTTTTGTTTCTACCTACTCCCTCCGGTCTTTTAATAATGATTCACCTCTTATTTTGGGATGGTATTTTTATTTTGACTTCTTCCCTTTTTGAAAAATTTTAAATTGTTTTCGTCCACTCAATTCATGTTTTACTCTCTCAATACAACCTCCACCATTCATTCTATTTCTAAAAAAAATTCTTGTGCTAATTTAACGGGATCAATTATAGAGGACAGAGGGAGTATACTATCAGTATAATTTTGTTAGATGCATATTTACATATGAAAATTTTATGAACAGAAAACTATTTGTGGGAATAAGAAGGTTGTTATGGAGCTGGAGAGGTAGTACTTTATAACACATATATTAATTTGTAAGCCAACTTTGAACTGTTGGGTCTTAAAAAATCACAAAATAAATCCAGATCTGATCTTTCACAATTAAAATCAGAATATGCTGGTTCGGATTCATCCAAAATTTTTAGTTCTCGCGATGTAAAACGTGAGCCGTATGATTAAAAAAGGATCCGAATCAACATATTTAGACCGGGCCATCTATTAAGTGCTTATGATTAACAACAAATGTTGCAGTTGAATTTCCTTGGTCGAGATGATAGTGCGTTGCAAAGCATTTTATTCTCTATCCAATTGGGTTTAATTTCATTACATTTCAACATTAATAAATGAAATTTAGCATTAATAAATTAAATTCATTATTAATAAACTTAGCACTGAAATACAAAATTAATAAAGAAATATTTATTTGTGTTCTTGATACTTACTGGTTGAATAATAAGTCCAAAATAAAATATAATACGAGTACGACATCGTTTTGGGATTAATTCTTTTCAATATTTGAAAAAATAAATTAACAATAAACTCAATTCATCACCAATAAACTCAATTTAACTCCAAATAAGTCAGTAGAAACCGATCAAAATAGAGGATGAAAAGCGATGATCATTATTTGAAAGTAGGCCACAATCAATATATTTAGTCATGTTGATTTTAGACTAATGTAGAGGAGTTTGGAAGTACCAACACAAATGTGTGTCCTTTTGTAATAAAATTCGCCCTTGCGTAGCTGCCGCACATAGTTTTGGGGGAAAAACATCAATCTTCTTCTTTTTTTTATAAAGAAAGAAGACGAATAAGGAGACCGGCGTTTTGTCCAAAATGAAAATATGAAAAAAATCACAAGTTTTAAGCAAAGAAAAAAATATTCACAAGTCAATGTGCGTGAAGATCAACGCATCACGTGTAGGTAAAGTCTAAACAGCCAACTTTGGGAAGCAATTGTGCCTTTAATTCTCAAGAATTGAATAATAATGGTAATAACTCCAGTAATGAACAGTCCCCACATGGGAGACCATTCTAAAACTAGACTAAACTTCAGACAAAATTGATTTATTAATCAATTGTAACTTTGCCGACAGACAATTCCGTTCCATTAATTAGTTAATTAAAACTAAAATGTATCATACTCCATCTGTTTCATTGGTTGAATGTACCACACTTTCATTTTTTAGTTGTTTTTGTGAATTTGACACACTTATAATATGATATTAATTCGATGAAATTTGTTTATTTTTAAGAGTGAGTCTTCTAACAGGCGGCCTGTCCATAAACGTGGGCAGACCACTTATTTTTTTTACCTTATACACTGCATTTGTTAAATTACATACTAAATTTAGAAATTTAGAATATATATTTTTATATTTTCACATTAAAATACAATATTTCAATTTTATAAAAAATTACAACATTTAAGGTAAAAGATCTGGAGTGTCCATAAGTTTATGGAAATACCGTCTTTACTAAGACTTTCTCTATTTTTAATGCACTTTCACATTGATAAGAAAATAAATTGTGTTTTTGAGATACAAAGTAGTTCTCATTTAAGGGTAAATATGTAATGACGATGTGGGCATCCCTAATAGCAAAAGCAAAAGAAGGAGGAGTAGATGCAATTGAAACCTATGTATTTTGGAATCTTCATGAACCCTTGTCAGGGCAGTATGACTTCAGTGGAAGACGTGGCATTATAAGATTTGTTAAGGAAATTCAAGCTCAAGGCCTTTATGCAGTCATTAGCATTGGTCCCTTCATCGAGAGTGAATGGAATTATGGGTACACATTTAATACTCACTTTCACATTACTCCTTCAATTCCACTTTTGAATTATTATTTTTTTTACCAAAATCCCGTTTTCATAATTAATAGCCTTGGTTGCATGTAATTATAAAATGATGAAAATTGACATTTGAAAAATATGTGTTACGATGAATGCAGCAAATTAATCACAACTACTGATTTTCTATTGCAGAGGTCTACCATTCTGGCTGCATGATGTTCCAGATACTCCCTCCGTCCCAATTCAATCTACACACTTTGACTTTTGACAGTTGAATTGAAAAATGTTTGATACTTAATAACTTTAATTAAGGATGATTAAAACTTGTGAAAAATTAATATTTTGAAAATAAACGTTATAATGAATCTAACAATATATTAAACAATAGTATGTACGCTTAAATACCAATTCAATTTTAGGGTCAAAGTTAAGAAGTATTGACTATATGAATAGTTAAATTGCAGATTGAAATGTGACAGAGGGAGTATTATTTATCGATGCGATAATGAACCCTTCAAAGTAACTTTTTCTGATTCCACTACTCTACCAAAAAAACATGAAATTATTTCTCATCCCAGTTTGTGTTGTTTTGGTTGTTGGCAGTTCTACATGCAAAATTTCACAACAATGATCGTTAACATGTTCAAATCAAAGAATTTGTATGCCCCACAATGAGGGCCTATCATTCTTTCCCAGGTTCAAATGCTTTTTACCAGATTCCTGAGTTTCAGTGCACCATCTTTCGCGTTAATCTAAGATTTCGGCAATGCAGATCGAGAACGAATACTGATGTGTCCATTTTATATGGTGATTTTGGTACATTATTAGACTCATTTTGGTAGAATTTGATGCACCGATACCCTATTTTA